>JABUIW010000156.1:6345860-6418355 GCA_013363375.1 Menidia beryllina
CATCATCATCATCATCATCATCATCATCATCATCATCATCATCATCACTGGTAAAAAGTGGTTTCTTGTCTATTCAGCAAATAACTCAATTAAGATATTCGGCTTTAAGACCTGCCTCAAATTTGAATAACTTCAAAACACTATAAAGTCATTTAGATCAGTGACCCTCAGCCCTGGTTCTCAGGGTGTGCAGTCCCTGATGTTTTCCAGGTTTCCCAGTTCCAGCACGTGGATTTCCAATGAATGGATCAGCTCTTCAGCTATTTAAGCTCCACAGAGGGCTGTTGACGACATCAAAACAGGTGTTCTGGAGCTGGGAAACATGGAAAACATGCAGGCCCCGAGGACCACGTTTGGTGAACACTGATTTAGATATTTAAAGTTTGTCACTTCACACAGGTAATCAGCCATGTTTATTTAATCAAAACTGTGGTTACGTTTAGCCATTCAAACCCCTAATTTTTAGTTTAATGTATGATTTTATTGAGGGGGGGTAATAGAGAATCACATGGTGATTCTGCAGTAAAAGTGTATTGATTTATGTCCTTACCACATGAGACATAAGTGTTGGCTCATTTGCATTTTTCTGTATAGGAAATAAATTCCAGCTTTGTCATATCTCTGGCACACTGTATTACAGTTACTGTTGTCACAGGAACTATTTCCTTGTGTCACTGCTCTAGAGGATGAATCACAGATGCTCAGGGTAAGCTGAACAGAGACTGTCATCCGTTTAAGCCTGGCAGCAGATCAGACTTTGTTTCTTAATGCTGAAAAAGAAGAAAAAAAAGAAGCTAGGGTTGCCATTTGTTGGAGGCAGCGTTGGGTGACAGTGTGCAACAGAGTGAATAAAAGCAATATCAATTTTTCAGTGAACACTTCTGCAGTATTTCAAGCAACAGAAAAGTTAAATATTTGAAAGGATTAGAGGAAAAAGAAGGGAAAAAGCGGTTACGAAAATGGATGGATGGATGAATAGAGGAAAACGTTCTGCGTTAGCTCAAACAGAGATATACATGTTTCAAGAATGAAAACTTGCTTCATAAAATGAGGAAGCATGAAATGGTCACAGTGGGGAGTTTCTGGAGTTGCTGAAGTTACAGACCGACTCAGTAGAGGTTTTCATTCCATGCACACAGTGTTCCAGCTTTAGTTAAACCTAAAGAGCATTGGACCCTGGACTCTGACCAGTTTTAAGAAGAAGGAAAATAAGATTGGTTTAAAAGGTGTAGATGGACGCCTGAACTTTTAATGTAATTTTAAAGTTATTTAACAAATCCCCAACTATTGTCAGTATCTTAACTCTAACTTCTGCTGGCAGGAGAGCTGCTGTAGCGGGTCTACTCAGCCGAAGACCATCAAACATAGAGAAAAGTGGCAGCCTCAGAAAAACGACCCAACACGAGGGAATCAGTTTTGTTGCTTTGGAGCGCAGGTGTGGGTAATGACAGGTTAATTAGTCTGCTTGTGTGAGATGGCTGTACTTGCCCTCATAGGACCCTTTGTAACTGATGGTCGGTGCGTACTAATGTCCTCATTTGCATTTCGACAGCATGCGCACAGTTGCTGATCATCACATCATCTCTGAATCTCCGGTAAAAAGAGCCATACAGGAACATTTACCTCTCTGAAAATGATCCCCTGACAGCAGATTTGAATCCTAATTTAAATTCAGACCAGAGAGCACTAGTATGCTAATTTATGTGGTCAAAAAAGAAAAGCAATGGGCAGGATTTTGTGCCAAACCTAATTAGAAATGATACCAACTGTTTGGGGAAATGACCAACTACCAATTTAGTTAAGAGACAGCAAAGTAATGAGTCAGCTCAACACCTATGATTGCATGATTTCTTGAATATTTCAATGTTTCAGAAGTTTTTTTAAAACTGAAGCTGGTTAGAGCAAATGTTTATCATAAGTTTATCATAAATTAGCTGCAAAATGATCTCTGAGTAGATAATTTCTGTGCACTTATCAGATACATATAATTCTCCTTAATGCTGCTACTGTGCTTTGTGGATGGTGATTTGTTGTTTTGGTAAAGTTAATCATCAAAAAGCTTTAGCCTATGCTATGCTTAAGACCTAAAACCCTTAGCTAAGACGTTCCTTTCTTATGCCGTTCCCTTTTACTCTTTCCCAGGGTACTCTGAAGTATTCATGATGTTTTCTATGTCGTCTTAAAACTGGGTTACTTGGTTACAGGGTCAAAAAACAAAACTGTGTGTGCTTAATATGCACATGTATGAACTCAGGAGTCAGAATGCTGGAATTTATTCGCTTTAATGCAGCTTCCTGCTCAGGAAACAACCATCATCACATCGCTTATTTACTTCCTTTTCCCTTTGTGGAATGCCATCTGAGGCCGGACACGAAGCAGTCATACTCTCCCTGTGACCTTGGCCATAATGAGGGCAGATGGCCAAATGGATCCTGAACCGCTTCCAGTTTTGCCTCTCAGAGACGCCCAGCTCTCCCAAAGTCTCCTGCGAGGAAGAAGTTGTGGTTTCTGTAAACATCACAACAGATTTCATGAGTGAGAAAGTTCAAGCACTCATCAGGGGACGGTTAAAGAAGAAAAGCAGGGCTTTATTCTTTTTTTTTTTTGCAGAGGATGCCCGTGAGGTAAAAGTGGAGAGTAAACAACAGATGGTTCAGGTTAGAAACACCAAGCCCCCTCCTCCTCCGCTCAGCTTTTGTACTGTTTTTTTTATATTTTTTAACCTGAGTGTTGTTCAGATTAAGTGGAGCCTGAAAGAGCTTCCATCCACCTGCTTCGATCTTGGAAATCTCTTCCTGACACTGAAAAAACCTTGTGTACGATCACACTTCAGGGTTTTAATCACACCTCTTGACTTGTTTCCTCTCTGATTCTCCTCATCTCCCCAGTCGCCACCCAGGGCTCTGATGTATTTACTGAAACGTGTTTTCTTTTTTCTCCTCTTGTTTGTTTCTCTTTGTACATCAGTGTGAAATATTTGGTCTGGAAGGGGTTTGCAGACATAGAGGAAAGTCTTCTTTTGTACAGTAGCTTGTTGGAGATGTCGTCCAGAGACAAGCCTGTGATTTTTAGGAACCTGTTGAATCTGTCACTTCAGTTGTTTCCCTCAGCAGTGGCTACTTATGCAACATTCAATGCCACTCAGTGTTTATAAGTAGAAAATCTTTAAATGAGGCAATGCGGATGGTCATTTTTAATCGTTGACCAGTACGGCTGCTCTGCCATTGCGGTTTGAGGAGGAGAATGTGCCAAAATTCCACAAAAAGAGAGTGAGAGCTAAACAGAGATGACAAAAATCACACACAGAACAAAAGATAATCCAAATAAAATCCGGTCTAATCCAATGAAAAACCAAGTCAAGTTTTTAATGCACTTGAAGCTGAATCTTGTGCATTGAAATCTTATTACCTGTCCTCCTCAGTTAAAGACTCGAGTCCCTCCCAGCCTCTCTGCTCCTAAAGTGACTCAAATTGCTGCCTCTCTGCTCCAGATGGACTTCATTTCAGGCACCTTACTGCCTTTCTTATGGCTGCCTTGGTTATCTGTTGACTCTAAGACTCACCCGTGTCACTAAATATCTTTCTGACATCTCCTTATAGATTTTTTCAGAATCCATCCAGGCTTTTCTGTGCTGTTTGTCCCCACAGGTGACACATCAAATTTGCCCTCAGACTCTTTCTAAATTCAACCAAACCCAGAGAGAACCGTATTGATCTTGAGAGTTTTCTCCCAGTTAAACACTTCATCCCACTAAAGATGTGTTTTTCTTTGCCATTGGTGGAGATGAGCAGGGTGTATCTGTGCATTAGTGGTGTTTTTGCTTTGAAATACCTCCTGAAACCAATCTCATACTTTCAAACAGCTATGTGTGCTCAGACAGTTCCAAAATGCATAAACCGAAATGAATTCTGCCACTCTACCAGTGGAGCAGACCGCTGTTTCTCTCCATCTAACTGACATTTTGACTGTTTGGCGATGCTTTTCGTCAACTCTCCCATCGCCGGTTTAATTTATTTACACACCTATTGATTCGGATGGTTCCCAGCGATGCATGGCCCCGTGCAAATTATTGGACAACACAGGAATATTGACTGTGGAAACCTTTATTGTGCCATCATCACACGGGCCTGTGAGCCAGTTTCTGCAAGCGGCGCATTTTTTTATGCTCACAGTCATAAAAGCAGACAAGTCAAATTATGCACAGGCGGAGGCAGGCGCACACCTGCATCTTTCAAATCAAATACACACATCACTTGTTTCTTTCATCCTCTGCTGAAATGAAGCATGGGGCGGTTTTTCCCTCTCTAACCTGTCTAATCCATCAGAGGTGGAGAAAATGCTAGGCCAGCCTTTTCCTGTAAATCCCCTGCCGTCAAAGTCATCAGCTGAGCTGTCTGTCTGTCTGTCCTCAGCTCAACCCACAAGATTGGCTCCGCTCTTGTTTTCAAATTTTCTAATCAAACCCAACCATCACCTCCTGTGGGACCACAATCTTTGGACCCACTATCTTATTTTTTTTTCTTCCTTTTTGATTGAAAAAAAAGGGCTAAAGGTCCGGGCAAACCAAATCAAAAAGGTGGTGAGAAAAAAAGGACAAAACCAAATTCAATCTGCAGCACTGAAAATACAAAAAGGGCAAGAGATGCTCTGTCTAATGACCCCTGACATCATTGTTAGAAAAAAATTGTCATATTAGAGCTGAATCTGACCATTTCTTTACTGAAAAAGGTCAGGAAAAAAAGGAGCTACATTGTGCTTTCACAGGCTTCTGTACTGATAATTATCCACATAAATCGTAGTTAGTGTTTCTTGTTGAAAGTGATCAATTGTCCAGTGTTTTATCCTAAAAGCGACAATTAAGGAAGCCCTTCTCTGGTATTCAACCCAGTAGCTTCATGCTCAACCATTTTGTGGAGCACATTTTTTACTGGTCATACTAAATCCTATCTCCGATTAGTTAAAATAAATCGACCGTAACCATCTATATACCTTAATTTTAAGCACGGAATGTTAAAGAAAAGTATGTGTAATGACAATACTTCATTTCTCTACTATAAAGGGTTGCCCCAGATTTGTAATGAATCTTTATGATTATCATTGCTCAAAGGAAATGAGAAAATGTAAATCAAAATGATTTCCTTTGTTCTTTTTTCTCATTCAGGAATTGAAAAGCAATAGAACTCAAACAGCTTTTTCTTTGTCTGCTACACAGATACTTCCAAGTAATTTCTCTTAGTTACGAAGACTCCTAATCAATCAGACGTGGGGGCAAGCTTTAGACATACACTCTTTTTTTTTACTTAATAAACACTCAGACATGTCTGAATGAGCTTAAGCCACCTTCCCCATCAAGTTAAGCTGCCCACATACAAGAAGCAGATGATAAAATTAATTGTGAAAAATCCTTCGAAATGGCTTCAGAAAGCAATCTTTTTGGGACTGGAAATGAATAACACATATATTGACAATCGGTGGATGTATGACCTCTTACCTCCACCACCTTTCATGTCCTCTAACATATGAAAAGAGATACTACAAGCAAAATGCCTAAAATCTTCTTTTTTTTTAAGGGGCTTATAAACCGGCTCCTGAAGTCAGCCTGGTCTGTCAGATATGATCTTATCAGGCCTTAGAATGATCTGCTCTGACATCTACACCACCCCTCCACATCAGTACGCTGCCTGTGTGTGATAACAGGCACTATGTGTGGATTTGTATCCTTGAAGTGTGTCATGATTTGGATCCAGGAACCTCTATTGAAGAAGGCTTCCTGTCAAAGGCATTTTTATCCCAAAGTCCTGGAGGAAATCAAATATCTGGACTCTGACGTCTTTCCTGTACAGAACTTATTACTGCTAAAAAACAAAACTTGATGATGAATAGACTTTGCCTTTGTGCTGCATGAAAGCTGTTTGTTTCCAACCAGAAAGAAGGCCTATCCAGGAAACACATCAATACATGGGGAAATTTATTAAGTACAACCATGTGGAAATAATAATAATTCAGTCATTTGTGCTTATGGTTCCCATAAACCAAGTGATTTCCTCAGTTAAAGCCAATAGCCACACCTGTGAAGTAATTAAAAATCCATTGTTAGATTGAAATTTTAATGGTTCTGACGCATTTCTGAAATGATTTATTTATATTCATAGAGTAAATTGCCATATATAAAAGGTATTTGTGCTGATCTAATCAATCTGTATTTTCAGTTTTCTTATTCAAGGTCTTCTTTCACTGCTTAAATTTCCTTTCTTAATGTAATTTTTTCCTGTCGTGCTGAAGTTTATTTGCAATTTCAGTGTGGAGGGCACCTGGCTCATACGTGACCAGCAGCAGCTGCATTTGACCCGGTTTTGGAGCCATCGATCTGTTTACGCCTCTCACCCTTAATGAATGCACCGGGGAGGCTGGAGAGATGGCATGACAGATTAAAGGAGACCATGCTCATCTCAAAACAAATATGTAATCCTGAGACTATGCATCACGCATCCCCCTTCTATGCTTAGCTTTGACAAGATGCTTTCTCACATCTTAGATTTCTGTCGACCCAAGTCCACCTTCCGCCTGAAGTCAGGCTGACATATGGCAGACGGAGACATGATTCAGACAAGACTCTCAAGGTTATCCATCTGCGTGTCCTTGGAGGCTATGAAGTTTACTCTGTGTGGCAATGGCTGGGAAACTCAAATTAAGGAAAGTGTATCAACTTCTTTGTCCACAACAGAGCACTCATGTGAAAATGAAAATGAACATCTGGACGGATTGTGGGAAAATAAAGATGCAGAACCTTTGGAGCTTGAGCTAGATTGTTGAGGAAACTATTCATATTAAACATTTGGATATATTTTGTTGTCTAATCCTATAAGATTTAAAGCAAAAACAGTTGTGTAGCTATGCTAATCCTACATTACTGGGATTTATTCATCTAGAACCTTAAGTACCCCGAGAGGGTGGATCAATGTGGAATTTAACATCATGTCCATGGAAACACAGTTTACTTAAACAAAAGTAGAGACGATGAAGGAAAAGATGCTTGGAGCAAAATCATGCAAAACCGGGTGCAGCTGCACATGTGAAGGCAGTTATTGAGGCAGATTTTTGCAGCAGCCTGCAGAGTTTGTCTGAGGATGCACATGCACGTGACCAAAAGCGTACAAGTTTCATGTCTTTTATGTCCATCCGATTATCCACCTGTGTGGCTCAGTGGCTCCTCTTCTTTGGGGAATTATGATTGTGTGTGACTGAGGGCTTAGAGTCAGCAGGCTTTCATTTTTTAGCTGCTGATTTCACTAATTAGAACACCTCAAAGCAGAAATTACCTTCATTTGGAAGAAAAACTGCAGTTTGGCGCACAGCCATTGTGGGAGTTGATTGCCAATCCCGGGTGGTTTCCCTGCTCTGAAGTAAATTATCATAATTCTGTTTTCCAGCTGAAGAGGGAGCCACCACCCCTCATGTTATTGGGGTTAATTGTCAGCTTTGAGCTCAACGGGACTTAAAAAAAGTCCCAGAAAGATTTAGCTCCAGTTTTAAATCTGCAAATAAAGCTTCCCTTACTTTACCCTCCTTAAACCCTTACCCTTAAACCTCCATTTTCACTTGATAATAAGACCGAGATGTATAAAAATTAAACATGGGAAGTAACATTACCTGTATTTTAAGGCATGAGATGACATTCTGAGGACATTTGAACTTTGTTAGCTATAATTACGATCAGCTGTTGAATGATATTTGTTCTTTTTGGCTGCCCAACAGACCTGTTAATGAGGTCCAGTGGCGCAGGTTCACATGTTTTAGGTTGACTTTAATGACCAGACCCAGCTCAGAGTTTTCCTTTAGCCTAAACAGAGTAGTGTTGAAATATAAGTCTTTTTTCACAATTTAAAACTAGAAAACATTAAAAGCTGGCTATCTGAGTTGAGTACAAACAGTATCAGGGTTGTATTTTGGATGTTTCTTTGAATATTTCCCATTGCTCAGATCACTTTGCTGCTTTATTATTGGTTTAAGATGGTGATATTCAGCATTCTGGGTACCCCATAAACAGTGATCCATGTCTATTTTGTCACATCCAGTTTATCTGTTTCTTTATGTCAAAGCAGCCAGAATTGGAGCGGAAGGAACCAAATGAATCAACTCAGAAACAGGCCAACGTGTACATCTGTCTGCTTATTTTTTGTGTTTGTAGCAATTGTGATAGTTCTTGATGCACAGAAACCACTTCACTAACATTTCTGCTGCCTGTTATCCTTCAGCAGCAGCTGTGTTGTGCATGAACACTTTCATCCGAGTCTGTGTCTGAACCTGAGTGCGTTCATATTCTCTATGGACTTTTGAGTTGAACAAGGCAGAAATCAGATGTATTTCAACTGGAGGAACAAACTCTTTGTCCTCCAGTGTGCCATGGATTTGATTTTTGTTTCCAAAGTCTGCTCTTTGTTCTTGTAAATGTTTCCTCATGTGGCTACTTGTCCAAATTTGATCCAGTTAACATCTTACATCTTACATCTAAACGGTTGTTATGAAATTATATCAGATTTGATAACAGAAGGTTAACAAGTACTCCTGATCTGTCATAAGCTCTAGCTTCTTTGTAGTAATGTTCCGTTATATTTATTCCAAAATTATGCCCATCTGCGCTTAGATTTTCTTTAAAAGATGTGACTTAACATTTGACTTAACTCACCTGATGAAATATTCTCAAACAGGAAAATTAAGTTTTAAAGTGAGAAACACTCCTTTTCTAATTAAACGGGGAACGAAATCTAAGTGATTAAAGACAGGAGTTTATCATGTAAAATAGACTTTATAAGTACATACAACATTACATTACAATCTTTAAATAATTTAAGCAGTTCAAGCACATCTTGAACAATTTTATACACTCTGAAGCACAGCTGAGATCAGGTGGAAGGAGTCTCGGACATTTAATGCAGCTCACTGAGGCGAACAAAGGACGTCACGCCACATTGTACCCTGAGAGGTTAAGCTTCTACAGGACACTTTTTTCCACCATAAACATGTGAACTCATCCTATATGAGGTCAAACCGTTTCTCTACCAAAGGGTGAAATGGATGACATGTGATGTTTTCCCAAAGTAATTTGAGTTTTTATCCAGTATTTCAGCTGGGTGGCTTAGAGACTGGTGAGATTCTCTCATGTCTCAATTGATCCAGCAGCTATTACATATTTTAAATACCAGGTTCTGATTTATATTCTGGTGTCAAATGTTGACCAGAAGTGGCAAAAGGAATAATAACCAGTGCTTATTTCCACAAATGACAGGGGTCACACTTCAAGGTAAAAGTGTGAAATGACCACATTTCATAAATGGTTATGGAAAGTTTAGTTCCTCTAATCTACAGTATTAAAGTTTCAGGCAGTAGTTAGTAGTTAGTTGGGTTTTTAACACTATAAAAAAGTTATGCTGGACGACACAAGAAAGCACAAACAATTAAATCATTTGTTTCATACCAATTGATTCGTTTTTTTCCATTTGTCTTCTGGTTCATGTTCATGTTTGTGTTGAATTAAATAAGTAATTTCCATCCATCCATTCATTTTCTATAATACTTATTCCCACTAGAGTCACATGGTGGCTGGGGCCTATCCCAGCTGTCGTAATCATTCTAATGATGAAAAAGAGCAGTGTTCTTAAACCTTAATCCTCCAGTGACACTCAGCTTTACAGTAGCTTTAATTTGAAGAATAAAACATAAAGGTAATGGGTTGTTAAAGGAAGGTTACACCCGAGCATCTGCAGCTGAGAGTGAAGTTACTTTAAGCTTTTGAGATCCCAGCGTTGCATCACTCGGGAGCAAAACATCCTGACGGCAAAAGCCGTTGTTCTGGTGCTGCTTAAAGAGATAAAGCCCCCATGTGTCGGGCCAAAGAGGCAGAGACAGAGACGCAAAATAGACGAGCCGGGGAGCCTGGCGGCAATTTGGTCTGTGTGTATGTTTCGCTCTCTAACTCCACATGTCAAATGGGTTTGACCTGCTCTCCACTCTGGAGGCCGGGAGTTCCCTTTCTTCCCGGCCCTTAATTTCCAGCCGAGCAGAGTGTGTTTTTCTGCTCAGCTTTAGGGGATGATTCAGTGGGTCTGCTGTGGTTTACCCTCAGCAGGATTAGAGCTGGAAGGCTTCTTATTATCTGCTCTCGTTTGAGCTCAGTTGTCTGTTAGGAAGAGCAGTGGAGCTTAAGACAAATTACCCCCCCAGAGGCTTCTGGGTGGCACAGCTCCATCTTGGAAATAGGGTAAATGGGAAGGACATGGAAGCTGTGAGGGGCATCAGTGTCAGTGCGAGGTCGAAGCGGCTGTTTGGGTTTAATTTATTCAGCATGTCGAGGAGGAAAGTCAACACGATATGCTGAAATATGCTTTTGACAAGACGTTTAAGTCTTCTTTTTTTCAGTTTTAAAGCTTTGACAGACTTTGGTTTCACATTAAAAGTCCCATCAGGTTTTCATGGGATCTTTTCTTTTTGACTCTTCATATCTCAGCTAGATTCACAATTGTGGCACACAGAAGAACTGTCATTGTTTTTTTTCTTCTCTAAGCCATCTAGCAGCATATTTTCAAGAGATTTTAACTACTTTATTTAAACAAGAACATAAATCTATGTTTCATCATCAGTCTGACACAAAGATAGCCCTTGTGATGTTTCCATTCTGGATAAATTCTCACAAATATGAACTTTTTTTCATTTAAAAAGAGTTTGGAGCTGTAGAGAAATACTCAACTGAATTTGGGCTAAGGTGCATATGAAATAACCACAGCACTTTATCTCGCCAATATACAGTATAAACCTTCCTGGTTGGGGCTCGTTCATACTGCCCCCAAATGAGGAGCTGTAAAGTGTGGTCTGAAAGGAAATCAAACCAAAGGAAGGTGTGTGTTTAATAATATCTAATAATATTGAAGGTATGTTCATTTTTCAGTCCAGAAAAATCACATAAACTGACTGTAATTACCCAAGATTTTAAGTACTGATAAAGAAACTGGGATATGAGGCAAGATGGCTAGGGGAATGGCCTTTATGAGGCAGCTAAAACAAAGACTAATAAGAGAAAACCCATAGTGTGTAATTGGAGAGCTCTGTATGGAGAGGCTGTGAATCGGTTAAAGTGAAAATTTAAATGTTCCATTCTCATCCACTGTGCAATTTCACTCTTGAATGCCACCCAGCATGTAGGCCGGAGTCACTGATTTCATAGTTATTTCTTCATTATTTGTCATGACGGAGAAATGAAAATTCAAAGTCATGAAAAATGCCTTGTGGCTGAGATCCCCTCCTCTCACATTTTTACCTTCTTTTTCTTTGCTGCATTTGTTTCTTTTCCTCTCAGTTCTATAGTTTTGATTGACATAAGCAATTAAGTGGGAAATCTTTTTAAAAACTGATTGATTCCCTAAGGCAATCATTCCATTTTGAAATGCAAACGTTACAGTGAAAGCAATGACATGGAAGGAATTTTGCTCTTAGGCTGTGGGCCCGGGTGCCGCAGGTGGTGGGTGGGAAAAGCTTTTAATCAATGCTGAGCATTAACGCCGCAAAACAAAATAAGTCAAGCAAGTTAAGCACTTTGAGGGGAACTGTAATGAAAACCAAATAACACTTTAGAGGACAATTTAGCATATGATTGTAATTTTAAATAGCTATTTTATCTTTTCAAGGACCTGCTTTTCCGTTATGCTTCAGGGGACCACATTAGACTCCCCGGCGCTCAAAGAGGCTGTTTGTTATTCCAAAGGAGGAGGAGAAAATGTTACCACCAAGAAGTTCAGTCTTTTTTTTTCTTTCCATATATCCGTAGACTGCTTCTAAAAGCAGTTTTCGTGGTTTATGATGAACTCAGAGAGGTGAAACTTCCATAATGAATAAATAACTACATGAAAAGAAAAAATAGGATGCATTTCTTTTAGCAGATTTTTTTATTAACAAGAATACAAAATTATCTACATTCACATACTACTTACTGCAGTATGGCTGACCACATTGATTTCAAGTAACTCCACCTAATTTAATTATCAAAATCCTCTCTCCTCTTTTGGTGTTTTTTGCTCCTTTCAAAATGTCCTTTTTACATTTGGCACTTGATGCAGGTTATCAGAGTCTCTGTAGTCCACAGGATCAGAGGACTGAGCCACATTTGTGTGGTGGCAGAAAACCAACACAGCACCTCAAACTGAACAGATCGAGCCTCGTTGCCGTCGGACTCCGGTTGGCACGGTGGTGGAATCTGAAAGGAAAGGCGACGCGGTCATGTGCGCGTCCATGTGCAGTTTCTTCTTTTTTTTTTTTTTTAAAGTTAGATACATCCATCTAACCCTTGTGCGGGGGACGGTCTCACGTTTGAGGGAAAATTTTTTAACTTACAATACAAAGAGCTCAAATGATAAACAATAATACAGTAAATACTCTGTAGGCCCACATGGGGTCACAACGTCTGCTGTTCATGTCGAGCGACATTCAACAAGCACTGAAAGCTTCTTTCTTGAAGTGAAGAGCAGTTAAACCATGTATGTTACAAATTCACGTGATCAAACTTCCTCACACAGCCGCTGCTTTCAGTGAAGTCTTGTTTTGAAATACCCAAATAACTTAGGAAAACATAAATACAGCACGTGAAACGAGGAAATAAATTAATACCAAAAACACAACTGCAGCAGCAGCAGCCACCTCTAGGTTTATTTTCCAGTGCCGCAGCACACAGATGATGTGGTTGATCAGTCTGGCTTTTGTTTCTCTGTCCGGCACAAATCTCTTCAGAAAGCTCAAAGTGGAGCTGGGACGTCCCTTAAAGCCGCTTCTCTGTGACAATCCAGCCCCTCTCTGACACGTCTCTGTCAGGGGGTGGGGGTTAAAACCAGCTGCTGTGGGCGTGGATCTTCAAGACTGCTGAGAATTGAGCATTTGGCGGGAATTCTAACAGTCATGGATGCAGCGTTCGCTCATCCTGGCTTTGCAGTCCGTGAGTGCCGCCACTCAAGCGTGATTTAGTCCTTCTCCTCCTGCTTTTGTGTCGCTGGTTTAAAAAAAAAAGTTTGGCTTGCCTACCACATGGGAGGGCTGTTTGTCTCCAGGACGCCGTACATCTCAGCGAGCTTTTTGAAGCGGGGGCCCCAGTCGTTCAGGTAGTCGTACTCGTGGTCGGTGTTCGACGTTCCGGAGTGGAGGGAGCTCAGCGACTCCGCCACCGATCCCTCCCCCTCGTAGGCATAGGTCTGCAGGGAGTCGTACGGGGGGGCGCAGGGGTCCATGTCGGCCTCCAGGAGCTTGGCCAGCACGTACCCGTGGACGTTGCTGTCCCCGCCCCCCCCCATGACGGCCGCCTGCGGCACGTAACGGGACAGGCTCTCGATCTCCGGCAGCATGTCCTGCCGCGTCTTGCTGAGGGGGTGGTGCACCTCGCGGGGGTTCCACATGGCGGCAATGTCGAAGGCCTCTGTGTCCTCCTCGCCGCCGCCTTCGTCGTCGTAGCGCACGATGTTCTCGTGCACGTTTTCCTCCTCGTCGCACAGGTAGGGCTTCTTGCGATGTGTCCGCAGCGAAAGCATGAGCAGAATCATCACTATCAGAGAGAAAAAGTAAGATATATCAGCACGAAAGAAACGTCCCCCAGCTTTATTTTCGATGATCGTACTCAAATTGTGTGGAGAAAAGGGTACAAGACAGATCGAGTCCAATACCAGGACTTAATAGCTGATCGTAGAGTAGAAGTCAAACTCTTCTGTCTTGATTACTCGATTGGTTCCTGATCAACAGGTGTGGCTGAACTCAGAGACACTCTCCATTCATTGTAGCGTCGGTTGTGCGACCCTCTACAGACTATAGAGTTATGGAAAACTACAAATTTTGCTACTCCATTTAGAGCTTGTCTGTTCCATGAAAAGGAACATGAGCGTTTACTCACCCAGCAGGACGAAGATGCAGGCCAGGATGGCGATGAGCGCTCCTTTGCTGAGGCTGGCCGGCAGGCTGTAGGCCTCGGCGTTGCACGACATGACGTTGCCCTCGTGGTCGCAGCTGCACACGCGGATGGTCAGAATGCTGGTGCTGGTCTGGACCGGCTGCTCGCCGTCCGAGACGAAGATTGGCAGGTAGAAGATGGTCTGGTCGTGCTGGGACCAGCCGCCGCGTCGCGTCAGGATCCAGGCTGTGTTGTCTGTAGACAAGGACAGGTCAGTTAAGAGTCGGGCTGGTGTGCAGAGATAAAACTGCTTCACGGTTGAGAAGTAGCAAGAGAGGAGGCATAAACAGCTATTTAACAAAACTAAAACTTCATCAAACACATTATTGCACAGGATAGACGGGGACACTGCTTTATGCCAAGACACCTTCACGCTGCCGGCGTTTTATAGGAAACATTGACATTTACAGTGATGCTCCCAAGTTCAGGTCTTTTACTTAAAGAATAAAAAAACGACATTTAGTACCACAAAAAGGAAATTGTATAAGGATTTATTTAACAAATCAGCTGAGGAAATTGGAACAAATTATGGCTTTGTGAGAGGCACAACACTGGTAAACCACTTGAGTTGCAAAAAAGTCTAAAGAAAAACCATCAGAAAGCCCAGAGAACTTATTACTCTGTTCTGCTTTGAAAAGAAAGTTTTTCCTTTCAAAGAAAGACTCGACTTGTGTTTAAACACTGATCTTAGCTGTTCTAACTCAGTAAATCCAAGTTTTCTAACTTGGTGCAAACAGATGGAGAATTTTTGGACCGTCTACAGTACATGGTGGAGCTGTCATCACCTACCCTGGTTGTCTCTCAGAGTGAAGTTGGGGTTGTTGGCGGCCTCTGGTGCGAGGCTGTAGTAGAAGCGTTGTCCGCCCAGCGGCTCATCCGGATCCACAGCTGTCACAGTTTGGATCAGCTGGAATATATGAACGGACATACTCAGATTTTCCACCTACTGATAAATAGTATATACTTGTTTAAAAGCAAACAAGATTAATCAAACTTCAACGTTCCACTATAACTCAATGGTCTCTGAGATGAAAAGGAAAACAATGTGTATGATCAGATGAACGAAGGAATTTAATATAGAGTATATCTTGATTCTTTTTAAACAACAAAACGGAGTGTCTGGTTATAAGAATAGCTCCATCCTGGATGATTTAACGACCCAATTTCCTTTCAAGTTGGGACAATATGCCTGATGTTAAGGCAAAATCAAACATCATTCACAACAGAATGCAGAACATCTTTCAAATATTTAAAGTCAGACAATCTCTTGAAAAATATGAGCTCATTTTGAATTTTAACCGGTTTACAATTTGGGACAGGGAAAAAAGAAGCACTTGAAAGAGGCAGAGTCTCTCACAGGTAAAGAGCTACAAGGGTCTTTTATAAGAAGACTGGATTTTAATCCTCTACATAGTTTCATGATATCAAAGTTAATTTTATATCTCATCAGACGCATCAGAACCTGAAAGATTTCGGAAATAATGGCTGCTACCTTCTCCAGATTTTACTCCCATCAGTTACATTTTACTTGGAAAATGTCAATTTGTGTTGGCATTTTGCACAATAGCAAAAATCAGCATCAGTAATTTCCTTAAGAACTAAATACATTTTGAAGTAGCACTTAATTTCTATAACTTTATACAATGGCTTAATGCTAAGAGAACTCCTGCATTTTCCTTTGCACTTGAGTGCAGTGTGTACCTGTCCAGCTTTGGCGTTTTCACACACATACGTCTCCAGGTAGTGCGTCAGTGAGGGTGGGTTGTCATTCACGTCCAGGACTTTCACAGCCACAGAGACACTGGCAATCTGCGAGGGGTTACCTGCAAGAAAATACACAGATGTAAGCAAATAAATGACTTTACTTCAGCTGCTTTGCTACTCCTTTAAGTATAGCGAGCGTGGGGCTCACCGTGGCTCCTCACATTCACGTCACAATTCTATTATTCTTCATTACAGCCAGCAATTTGCATACCTTAACCAGCTGTGTAATGGGCTGTAGAAACACAATTAGGGGGCAGTAACTACTTTCTCAGCGTTCATCACTTGATCGATCAGTCGAAGGGGGTGACTTTGGCTCTAGAGGGCAAAGCTCCATGCCGTCCTGCTTTACTTTCGTACCCAGAGGAAACGAGGTGCCCCCACTTTACCCAGACTTAAGTGTTTTAATGAAACAGTGCAAACGAGAGTTAAAGCAAAAAAGGAAGCCGCTCCATTTAAACATGGATGTTAACTTAGAAAAACAAAGAAAAGAAGATATTTGACTTATTTTTAAAGAAAAAATTAATAAATATGGAAATACAGTTCTTCTGATAAAATTGTTTAAAAATATCTAAATTCTAACCCAACCGTGATGATGTCACTACAACTCTAAAAAGGTGATATTTTTCAGATTCAATTGTTTTTGTTAGCTTTTGTTGCTTTTTAAAGTAAAACTGGAGCCTTTAAATATCTAAAACCACTTTGAAAAACCTTTAAGTCTAACACCCAGCAGCTTCTGACATCCAAAAACTTTGGGATAGACAAGCCAACAAGACGTCTTTTAAGCTTTATTTTCTTCTCTTTCATCGCCCTGTTATAAAACAGTAACAAACCAAAAAAACAACAACTTCATAATTAAAATGTAAAACTGTAACTTCACGCTGAGTTTGCGGGAAAACTTCAGCTGTTTGTTTGCTTTTCCGTCTCAAGCTTTTGTTCCGGCTCATTTCCATTTTCCACACCGCCTTTCTGTTGTTTCCTCTGCCTCACCACGCTCTGCATCCCTTAGCCTTCTTACCTGTGCCCTCTCCGTCTCCGTCACATCTTTTAATTAGCCACCACGAGGGAAGTTATTTCATTAGTCATTAATTCCATTACCGCCTCCTTTAAGGTGTGTCGACCAAACAACGGCACAAACAGACAAACAAAGCGAACGGAGGCAGGATGAAGGTGACTTTGAGTGCTGCCGGCTGTGTGAGTTCTGCAGGGCGCCTCCAGCTCCGAATTGCATAACAGCGGGAGATGCTCTGGTTCTGCCGGCCTGCCATAAACCCATCTCATGAATCCCTGTCTTATCGAGTCATTTCTGTTTGTAAACCATCATTCAAAATAACTTCCTTGAGTAATTTTTTGGCTTTAATTGAAACTTTCTTCCGCCTTTGGTCAAATATTCGTGTTTAATCTGCATTTTTTAATCCTTCTCAGGAGACTAAATATTAGATTTTTATGTAATAAAACACAAGGGGAGTAAATTGAAATAGTTAGAGTCTGTCGTTTCTGCAAGTACTTTCTTACTCTGAAGGCATTAGGTCTGGCCCCACAACAACAGCTAGTCCTTAACACTTGAGTTGCCTCAGTATTGATTGTTCTGGCTTTGGTCACCATATTGGGAAACATCTGCCAGCTTTGCTGGCACAAATTTAAATTTCAGAGTCTGTTTTGAAACTTTAAATCTCTGTATTATCGTTGTGTCATGTTATTTTTAGAAATGTGTTGAAACCAGAACACTTTAAAGCGAAATATGCCAAAAAATATAAAAACTTAAAAAAAAAAAAAGGTTCTCGGGTGAAACTTACTCATCTCCATGGCAAGGATGGTGATGTTGTGCCAGCTGCTCTCTTCTCGGTCCAGCGAACGCACAGTCATCAGTGACCCGGTGGTCAGGTCGATGTAGAAGAACTTCTCTGGGTCGCTGGACCTCTCGATGGAGTACCTGGTGGCACAAGCCGAGTTGGTACATGAATAAAGAGCATGTTTGGGAGTTCTGGGTTACTTTTAATCCTATCCTATCAGCACGTGTGCTGCACGTGTGTCAGCAACTCCTGCGAGAGGAAGCAGCAGCTTCAGATTTAAAGGTTTTATCAGAGATATCTGTCGCCTCTGGCAAACAGACGCAGTGGGGGGACACAAATTACAATATGGCCCCTATGGCAAGTCGTCAAAAAGCATCATATATGAAGCAATCAAGTACACATTTAGGGTTTCAAATATTAATTTGGACGTGTTTGATTATTTAGGAAAATGTTTTCCTAATGAGGCAGTCGATTAAATTACAATAACACCAATGACCACTAGTCCAAACATCTAAAAATATCAGAATTTCTGGGATTGCTGCAAGATTTTTTTGGCAGAGCAGACATAAGACTTTTATATATTAATGTTTTGATTACTGCTTTTCCCTGTTGCCCAGTGTGGAGACTAATGAGAAACGAAAAGAGATTCTTAATATTTAATTTGACTGGCCGAGCTTGTGTTGATTCAGTGCTCCTTGCTGATAAATACGCCTCCATGATATCAGTCTTGAGATGTCTAAAATGGCACAAACGTTTAAGGAGCAGCAGCTTTAACATCTTCACCAAAGTGAGAAATGTGGGGCTGACACAGAGGATGTTTCATAAACGGCTTGTGTTAAAATGACATATTAGTGTCTGTGTGTGTGTGGGCTTGTTAGCGCTATGTGTTTAGGACCGTCGTGACTGGCACATCCGCCGCCGGCGAGGCCCTCCCCGAAGGATCTCTATTAATATCACTCGTCCACAGAAGTGTGTGTCGGGGCTCAGATATATCTGCCAGTCATACTGCAGGCGGTCAAGGACAGAAAGATGTGGGATGGAAACGAGGCTGACGGAGGAACTGAGGGTCACCTGCCTCTTGTTGTTATCTGTCAGCTGCTGTTTATTGACTCCTCAGCTGTCTAAGCACACGCCACCACATCCTTACCCTGCAGAATTGTTAAAATCTCTCCAGAAATTTCAGCGGAATTGAGATGCGAGATTTAGCAACACTT
This sequence comes from Menidia beryllina, assembly GCA_013363375.1. Taxonomy (NCBI): domain Eukaryota; kingdom Metazoa; phylum Chordata; class Actinopteri; order Atheriniformes; family Atherinopsidae; genus Menidia; species Menidia beryllina. The sequence continues at coordinate 6,364,604 of JABUIW010000156.1, forward strand.
TAAACTCTTCTTTCTATCCTTTGACAGCAACCTAATGCAAATTATTTTGTGGGAATGTGTCAAGAAAATGTGTCAAGAGAAGGTGGTGGCATGACATTTATTTTTCTTTTGTTTCTTTTATCTTTCTGCATCTTTTGTCATCCTGCTTTTTCAGTACTGGAAGACTATTATTCTCTTTATCCAAAAGCTGTCTGAAAAGCCTCCAGCTGACCCAAAATGCTGACACGAGTCCAGTTTCAACTTTTCTTCATTGGCTCCCCCTTTAAATAGAGAATAGAATTGTTTTCTTAACATGTAAAGCTCTGAATGAGCAGTTCATATCCCAACGAGCTCATAGTTTGTTATTTTACAGCAGAGCTCTTGGTTCTCAGACTGCAGGTCTACTTGTGGTTCCTGAGTTTCTAAAAGCAGAATGGGAGGAAGATCCTTCAGTTATCAGGCCGCTCTCTGTGGAACAAGCTGCCAGTTTGGGTTCAGGGAGCAAAGCCCCTCTCTACCTTAAAGATTAGGCTTTAAACTTTCCTTTTGGTAAAGTTTATAGTTAGGGATTGCTCAGGTGACCCTGAAACATCACTTCGTTTTGCTGCTATAGGCCCAGACTGCTAGGGGAGCTCCCATCGTGCACCTCTCCTCCCTCTGCTCTCTTTTTGGCTCTGATGAAGGTGTATTTCTGTTCAAAAGGGATTTTTTTTCTTTCTACCGTGCAGACTCAGGACCGGGGGTTGGATCAAAGGGAGGTTTCAATGTTATCTGGTGGTCCCTTAGCAAGGCTTGACATTTATTTTCTCAGAAATTCACACAGTATGAATAATATCTTTGAAGTTTTGGATTTATAACGAGGATTAATGTGACAAAAAACATGGATGACTCCAAAAGCAAATTTAGCAGCAAAGTAAACCAAGTCTTCAATCGTCATCATCATCATCCTCCTCTTCTGCGCTGCTTTTAGTCCTAATCATAGAGACAGCTGGGGCGAGCGGTGGCCAATCCCTTCAGATGATTAATGGTGTGATTAAAAGATTTGATTCCTAATTAGTTCATGAGTGGTGAAGCCTGGTTACTGAACCCACCACACATCTGTTCTCCTACAGAACAAAACATACTTGTGGCAAAAACCTGGGACAGACCACACATTGGCAGATTTTCATTATAACATTTTTTGCACATAATAGACAAAAAACACAAAACAGAAAAAGAAAATAATATCTGATCAATCTGTTTTTGTTAAGCACACCACAAACATTTTTTTAGATGAAATAGAGGGGGGGAAATATCAAATCAGCGTTCATTAATTTAGCAAAGATAAAGGTGCTGCTCTGGTTTCTGTTTGAGCCTTCAGTCCAGCTGCAAATGCTCATACTGGAACTGAGTTCTTCAATTATGTCACAGAGCAGCAGCCAGCTGTGACCAGTTGTGTTGTGACGCCGCCCTCTGCTGGTCAGCTTCTAACATCGCATCATGCTTGATTTGGTGATAATTCATTCTGAAATAGTAAAACCACCTGAATGTTGCTGCTACTTATTTGATATAATCTGTTCCTGAAATATGCAAATATCTGATAAGAATAGGTACACATAGGTACAACATTTTTCAGTGTTCCCTCAGGTGGTATATTCGACATAATGGGAAAAAAATCAGTGTTCGCTCCTCATTTACTTTGACACAAAGGCTCATCCTTCTTCCACTTCTGATGACATTTAATAAATGTTTATTTTGAGACCAAGATGGTTTGCGTAGAGTTTGGAATTAAAGAGAAATACTCAAGTTCGCCATGTCATTTTTAAGCAGGAAGCCCAGAAATACCCCTTGGGCTGAAGAAGTGAATTCTATCTTCTTCCTGTAACTTTTTCTGCCAATCCGCTGTAAGTTGATGTGAGATTTCTGAGGTGTTCTGCTGCACCTGATTGGGCCCAATGTGCCACCGGTTATGCATCCTGTTCGTGAACAATGAAGGGAATCTGGGGAACAATTGTTGTCCTCTGTTAAAACCTGATGAGTGGTTCTCCCTCACCTCACGGTGTTGTTGGCGGCGTCCGGATCTCGTGCCGACACCATCTTCACCACCGTGCTAATCTCTATATCTTCAGGCACCTCAACGTAGTATGCTGAGGAGTCGAACAGTGGGGGCTCATCCACATCCTCCACGCTCACGTGCACGATGGTGACGTCCTTAAAGGGCCCACGGTGACTGAAGGCTGGATCCAGATGGATGTTCACTCCCTCCACCTTCAGGGTGTAGCTGGGCTTGCTCTCGAAGTCCAGCGGCTGGTGGAAGTATGCAGGAAACAGTTACTGGACTTGATTTGCTTTTTGAACAAGGTCTGATGCAGAATTCTGAGCCAAACCAGCCAAATGAGAAGAATTCTTAAGGGAATAAAATTCTACGATAGAGGAGCTTTAAATGGTTCACTTAACAAACAAATATTTTACAAAAGGATGGGACAATATGAGGAAGTCATAGTTACACTCCATGAAACATTTTTCTGTTTCATGAGCTGAATTGTTTTCTCACTGTCACAATTACATTTCAGGCTGTAAACTGTCGGCCCAGTTTCTTCTTCCTCTATTGGAGGTGCAAAATGAAGTTTTCTAATAGAAAAAATATGGCCCTAAAGGCATTATGTTTTGCTTTAAAGTCTCTGTATGTTTCCATGTGTTGATGCTGCCATGGCAAAGGCAGTAATACCATACCATCACAAATTCTAGTTAAACGGGATGAGCTCTTTGGTCCATTCAGACAAATGAGACGTTGACCTTTCATTTTATAACCATGGCAACAAATAAAAAACACATCTCTTCCTCATTACTATCCTAAATAATCCCAATTTATTTGGGACTCTTTTGCAGATCTGAAATGTATAAGTGAATCTTTGTAGACACTTTTAGGAGCTCAGGGTATGTCTGAATTTCTAGTGTGTTTGCTTCACTACCTTTTTCACAGTGATGATGCCGAACAGGTTTGTGGGTTCTGTGCTGATGTCAAAGGTGTCCCTCCCATCTCCATCTATGATGCTGTATTTCATTTCAGCGTTGACTCCGATGTCCCTGTCCTTGGCCCAGATTCGACCCACCGCTGAACCCACTGGAGCTGTCTCCAGCACGCTCATCTGATAGAGCCCTGAGAAAATGAACAGCGGGGATCATTTAAAAATCTCACCACCCAGCCCTCTAGATGGAGCCAAAGCTCTTCTGTCACCAGCAAAGCTGCTCCTCGCTCTCCAAATCGCATTTCATCTCTAATAAATGTCTCCACAAACGCCCACATTTGGGTTATATACAGTCTCATGGGCCAGCTTGGATTTCATCTATCGTTTAACCTCAAAGAAGAGGTGACAGCTGTCCAATTTGTAGCATTCCCTGCAGTCTGACATTAAAAAATGCCTGCGCATTGTGCTTAAAGCTCAGGAATCCCTGAGGCTATTCACAACCAATCAGAGTTATGTCGGACTGATGGCGCTAATTGGTGAAGGACTGGTGATTGAGGTGGAAACGGCTGGCCGGTATTCTCTTTGTCTCAGACTGAGGCCACCAGTCAGGCAGAGATGGCCACAGACAGCGAGGCGACCTCTGACTTCGGGAGGAGATTAATGAGAAAGGCAGAAATGGGGATAATCAAGGAGACAATATGGGGTGTCTGGTAGTTTGAAGGAGGGGAGGGTCTTGAGATGGAGCCATGGGTGGAATGACTTGAACTGGTAGACTAAAGGAGTTCCACCCACAACTAAAGTCACTGAGTTTTAATAGTGGAGCTATCAATTGGGGATTTGTGATACATTTAGACCACACAGTTGGAGATTTAACAACACAATGAGACCAATCTTTGCTAAGATACACTTTTAGGAGTTTAGAGTTAACTTTTAAATATATTAGGGTGCTGTCCTCATGTTTTTTTTTAACAAAGTAGAGCTTATGTGCAGCAAATACCCGAAGAAAAACTCAGGTTTTAAGCTTTTTCTATATCTGCGACAGTATTGAAAAAAACATCTGGAAGGAATAAGAAAGGGGCTTCAGGAAAGTTGAGCGTTGCTTACTCAGGTCAAACACGGGTGGGTTGTCGTTGACATCACTCAGAGTGATGTTGACAGTGGTGGTGCCAGCAAGCCCCCCCAGCTGCCCGCCCATGTCTTTGGCCTGGATGACCACTGTGTAGTTTTCTCTGGTCTCTCGGTCCATGTCTGCCAGGGACACGCGAACCACACCTGAGGAGAGAAGGTGGGAGGTAAGAAAGAGATTGCATGCTGAGCTAAAGGTCAGCGACAGACGACTGCTGACACGGATTAGGGTCATGTGTCAGAGCGGTGGAGTCCTGGAATGTCAACACTCTCAGATGAGCCACTTCCTCTTGTTTTTGTCTTCATGAAAGGCTTTAAGTGTCACACATACAAACTGATCCGGTCAGAACTTTCTGTGCTGTTAAACAGCCTCAGGCGTTGATGATTATAACACATACTTTCTACAGGTTTGATAATAAGGTGAACATCTGGATTTGGGTCTATTGGCTTCAGTGTTTGTCAAATTTCTTGCTCCTCGATAGCCAGAAAGATCATGAAAATGTCATCAAAATACATCCTTGGTAAAAAAAACGAAAAAAAAAAAACTCCTCTCCTCTTTCCACACTCTCTTCTCAGTCTGGCTGCAAACCAAAACATTTTCTCTTGCTATAAATGTTTGATTCGTTTTGCAAAATAGTTTGGAAATGCTCTGCTCAAAGCTTCTGAAAATTCTATTATTGATGCTAGGACCTGGGTATTTCTCACCTCGAGCTCTTTTTATTCCCTAGTTTGAATTGCAGAGCACGAGAACCCTTAAAAAGGGTATTGTGGCTTATCTGGCAAATGTCATCAGTCTGATCTTACCCCTCCAAAGTATTCTGTGGCTTAAAGCCAAGAAAATGCAGTAACTGTTCAACAGGTAAAGGTAAAAAAAAACAACTAACAAAACAAAGTTAATGAAATTTGAGAGAGCACTGAGATTGTCTATGGCCACAAAAGTGAAAATGCAGTAAATTGAACAGGTAACCTACAACTCAATTGGTGTTTTCACTCAGTTGGATGCCATCTGCATACTTTTATTCACGGAAAATGTACTACAGAATTCAGTGAAGGTCAAGCCATGCTTTGAGATGTTCCGCACAAAACATGTTTTCCCGAAACATTGTGCTGGAACCAATAAAATCCTCTGAGCTCTCCTTATTGTTAAGTCAGGGCTGATTATCAGCTGCAGAGCCAACCTGAATGCTTTACAAAAGGGCAAACATGGAAATGTAGCTGTCTTTAACAAAGAAAGTGAAGTTGCAGAGTTGTGAAGGTTTGCCTTATGTGTATTTTCATTTACAGATTACCATTTTGAAACTCAAATTTTGTTTCACTCCTTTTTTATACTGCCTCTGCTGTTTTAGATTCAAAATATGGACTTGTTTCCATTCAGTCAAAGGAATTAAAAGGTGAAAAATGATCATTTAGTTCATTTTTAAGGCTTCGGATGTGGCTGCAGTCAAGTCTTTGTGCAGAATCATTAACATGTTGAGACAGAAAAGTGACACACAGCTGGTACACTCTACAATTTCCTCTTTTGTTGAATTGGTTTCTACAGTAACCCAAGAGCTCAGCACAATGCATTTAGATAAAAAACATGCAAATAGACCAAACACGTGTTAATTAAGAAAACTTCCTCATTTATGGCAACACAGGTGCAGCATTAGGATAAAATAGCACCTGTTACCGGAGAAACAAACACAGCTTCTACACTTTTGATCCAATAGCATTATTTGCCCATGTAATTTTCTCATAAATGGGACTTACAATATAGCACAAGTGACTTTGATTTACAACATTTATTTATGACATCTATATTAACATTTCAGTAAGGTTCTATGATGAGTACCTAAATCCAGAGTAGCCAGACACACAAGCAAGATGTCCTCTAAGCAACTAATAAAAGATTCTGGAGATCTCAAAACTGATGATGCAAGATTATAAACAGCTACTGCAGACTACAGAAGAGTGCTCAGAGAAAAAGGTAAACAGAGCAAGTTCATTTGGAATCATGGGAAATGCGAGACAATCCCCAAAGAAAGACACAGGAAAAAACAACATTTTGACCTCATCTGGGGAAAGAGAAGAAACTAAAGATATGTTTAAAATGAAAGCAAATTAAATCAATCAGCATCTAATTAAATACAAAGATTGATTTGTTGACTATTGACTTCTCTCTTTTTTCTCTCATACATGGGTGGAAGAAATAGTAGAACTCCTTGTAGTTCTAACTCAGTAAAAAAGGAGGAATACACAAGATGTGATTAGGGAGACCTTTTTCTCAGAAATTGGAATATTTAGGATGAAATTTAGGACTTTGGTCAGTTAAGTGACTATATTGCATCCCAGCTCACACAAGAAACAAATACCAGGAGCCAATATTTTAAGCGCTGCCAGCAAACCTGTTTTCTATTTTAAAAAGGCCACGTAAGTCTTTAGAAAAGAGTGATTCTGCAACTGCTGTATCTTTAAAATGTACAATAGAAAAAGCTAATTTCCATATCAACATCCTTGTCTGGATAAGGAAAATTCTCACAAATCTTCAGAAAAAAACCTCTTGTTCTCAAAGTTGTCCCATCAGCTTGTGTTCAACCATATAATATTGTCTTAATGCTTTTTTAGTAAGCAAAGCACTCTGTAACATTTCTTTTTGGACGTTTGTACACTGTGATTTTGTTTGTTTCATTTATGTTTCTAGATTGTTTTATGCCAGAATGATGATGGTTTAATCATTTTAAACTAATTCGTATTTTTCAAATTATGATTCTATATTGGAAAGACATGTTTTAAAATAAAGCTGATTTTATTAAACCATTATGGATTGCACATATGCTCATTTTATTAACATACACACATGAATAGGAACCAGTTCCCTCTTGCAACATCAGAATGATACATAAATAATTGAAAATCAACCAAGCATTGGTTAGTAATAGATTATGGAATTTAGACTATATTTCATTTAATCAAAAGGAAAGTTTCTCTAACCAGTCATTCACAACAGAACACTGTGCTGCCTGTCCTCATTATCAACCATGTCACACTTTAAGTTTAGCACATCTTTTTTCATAAGTGTCAGAAGTTTTAGTTGTTGCAAGTTGCAACCAAAGAGCAGCAGGTCACAATTAAGTGTTTAGTTGTTTCATAGCAACACAGGGAACCGGATCGAGAACTGGTTGGTAGTACACAGGGGAACAAAGTATGGATGGATAAAACCAGAAAGAAACAACTGCTGAGTGAAAGAGAGAAGGTGGGAAACAGACAGTCACTGTGAGAAAAGTGTAATTCCATAGAAAGTTCATCGACCTTTTAAGCCCATCTTACATCATCCATGCTTATTATACATTCATACTGAGCTCAGGAAGTAGTCAGCCCATCTGGTGAAGTCTTAGTCCATAGCTTCTACATATGGAGGATAAAAATACTTGCTGCGGCCACAGAATGGAGGTTTTACTGCTTGAGTATTAACCATACCAGTCTTGGCGTCCACAGAGAAGTACGGTTGGCCCTCCAGGATGCTGTAGACCACACGAGCACTGTTTCCGTATGTGGGGTCGTCGGCATCCGTAGCAGTCAGCTGGATCACAGATGTTCCTGGGTAAGCACAGAGGCAGAAATGAGGCGGAGAAAGTACCAGTGGTTGAGGATAAGCATAAATTTGTGTGGAGTTTTCCATGTGTGTCTAAAAATTCACATTTAGCCTCTTTACTACAAAAGCAGCTTTATGAATACTGATGAAGTAGACTTAAGTTGAGCCTGTAGACAGTAAGATAGCTGCTTTTGTGTATTTTGTTAATAGCAGGCACAAAAATAAATGTAGACTGATGACCTGGCCTGGACGTACCCCGCTGGGATAGGCTCCAGCAGCCCAGTGACCCTAACTTCGAATGAATAAAAATGGATGGATAGAAGGTGCAATTCAATTTCTGCTTGACTTCTGTTTACCTATTTTGGACATTTCTGGTACAGATGCCTGGTAGGGACCATCTAGAAACTTGGGCTCATTGTCATTGATGTCCTGGATCTTGACGATGAATTCGGATTCCGGCTCCAGTGGCCTATCTGTCAGGCGGTTGCGGGCCTGGGCACGAAGTATATACTGCGCCTTCACCTCCCGGTCCAGCCTCTGGATGGCGTGGATGTCGCCAGTGCTGTCATCAATGGTGAAGGTAGTGCCTGCACCTTCCCCAGTCAGGATGTACTTTATGGAGCCATCACCTTTATCCATGTCCGAGTGAAGCTGCAATTGTTACAGGAGTGCAAGTCAGGTCTAAAACGAGCTGCTTCAAGAATCTGTAGTTAGGGCAAAACGTCACAGGAATTTCATATTTTTTGGGTAAACAAACTTATTATGCTATCGTCGATTTCAGGAGGTTGGATTAGGTTGTTGGTTTAGGTGTAGCCATATACTTATTTTGATAAACAACATATTCACATTTTAGTAAAAATGTTTCATTTAGGTTGGTAGTTTCTGGTAAGAAGACATTTTTATTCAAACTACCAACAATAGGCTAACGATGGCCAGGTTGATACATACAAAGGTGTTTATGAAAAAAATATATATACAGTCTTGCTGAGGGTGACCTCAGGTAGACTTCAGGGGGAAAGTGGGTACATGTATAACCTAATTCTGTAACAGCTTGTCTACATGTAATCAGAGCTTTATGCCCAATTGTCACGACAGCCCCAGCAGTGCAATCAGAAGGCTTATGTGGCCTGTAAGAGCAAATGTCGGCCTCTAGATATGCAATCAAGCATTTATTTTGTACTAAGAAGGTGTCTGCGTGTGATGAGTGCTTATTACCATCACATTGACAGAGTGAAATTAAATCTCCCCATTGGTGTCCGTCTTGTTTATAATAAACAATAGTGAGAACACAGTTCTGCACTGTGTCAGAAAACATACTCTTTTTCAAAATTGTTGCTTCTGTTATTCATCAACTGTACTTCTCAGTAAAATGATTGAGGCTGTTAAGTTGCTTTAAGTGTGCGGCCATATGGCTCATTGCTGTTTCGACTAATATAGCTCAACAGTTTCCCTCTCAGTACCTATTATTCTATAGCTGTATGTTTTTTTTCACATTTTCCCCCTGCAATGCTCAGTTCAGCCTCAAATAGACATGGGCGTCAGACTCATGTCTCACGGTGACACATTTGGGGTCAGAGATTTAGTTCTGCCTCATCCGCCCACTCCTGCTCTTCACCCCCACCTCTCCTCTGTGGTATTTTGAAATGGGACAGTTTGACACACAGGCTATCAATTACCTGATCGATCTCCAGCTCAAACCTCCAAAATCCCAACAGCTCTGAATTCCAAACTCCTTAAGAGTGGTGCGTTAAGATGAAATGAAGGGGAAAAAACCTCTAAAGAAGGAGGCTGTAGCCCATTTCTCCAGCTTTGTCATATATTACATTGCCTCTCTGCCATGAGTAACTCTCTGGATATATACTTAGGTTGTCAGAATAACGTATTCCATTCAGCTTGGAAAAATTAAGATCGGAAAGAATCCATAAAGAGATGAAAAGAAATTGGAAAGAAACGATGAGATGGAAGTTGATTTTCTAAGGCGACTGATGAACTTTTCATTGAAAGCTAGGATATATACTATCATAGCCCTCTCTGGACTCTTCTGCCAAGTCTGAACATATAGCTTTTAAGAATCCTGCATTTTGAGGATGCATGTAAAGGCAGAGAACTTATTTTGGAACTCTTAATAAGGAAAATGTGTAAGGATGTTCATTTAGCACTACAGTATATTATCAGCTAATGATAAATATGTTCATAGGAATTTTGTGATAGATTCAGAATGAATGCGTGACTTTATGTTACTCTTTTAGTTCAGTTTAAATGTGTTTTTTCTTCAGGTTCTACTTCAATATTAGCATTTATTGTGTTCAACACCAACCTTTCCAATATAAAGAGGTTCCAGTCCAGTGTACTCTTCCAGGACGAAGAACTGATTCCACACCCAACCTCGTTTGACTCTTTGCAGTATTGCTGAGTCTCCGTTTTTTCCCTCCACTCCTAGTTTACCATGGAGGATGTCAGGCAGAAGGATCAAAATGCCAACGGTCAGAGGGAGAAATGTGCTTGTAATAGCTGGAAGATGAAGTCGGACTCCCATTGCGAAACACAGAGCTGGATCATTAAAGACTTTTCTTCTATCTTCACAAGTACTTATGTCCCAATTCCCGTCTCTCTAAGTGCTGCAGGAGTCTAGAAAGAAAGAAAGAAAGAAACAAAAGGGAAAATGAGTGAGGTTTACTATATGTCCACATGGACTTCAGTATCGTTGTGTAGCACAATGCTGCATCTTTGGAAATCTGAGATTGGCAAATTCAGTCTTCTCAATTCTGCTTCAACTGATCCCAGGTAAATAACAGGGTTTTTTCTTAGGCTAACAATAAAGTCATGCAGAATAGGAGGCAATGTGGAATGCAATAAAAGACACATTTACCTCCACCTTTCTATTAGCATTACAAAAGAGAGGGAAATGGATGCTTTGTGAGAGTCTTGCTTTGGGTGCACATCACGTTACTTTTTGACACAAATGATGCTGCTGTACAAATGTAAAGAGTTCCACTTATGTGAAGGGGACACAATTTGGACCAAATACACAGCTATGCATGGATCATTTTCGAAAAAGCAGCTTATTTCTTTCCTGTTCAAAAAGTACAATTCATTGAATAACTTTTTTCCTATCCTTCTTTGTGTTGTACTGTCATGGATCATACTGAAGAAACAGCCTCAAGTAAACAAAACAGGTAATAGCCCATGCTCTGGCATAACAAGAAAAACATCCCTGTCTTATCTTGTCTCACTGCAACACTGCAAGAACTTTCTTAGAATATTCCCTATGAAAACGTTGTTAGCAGTAGTCTGAAACTGCATGTGGACAATGGGCTCAACCACATAGAAAATAAATCTTTTTAAGAGTACCCATGAGATACAGAAAAAGCCTCACAGTCACCATCCTACATCCATTTGAAAAGAATAACAACAATGAAAGTTACCGTGGAAATTATCATGAAAATGTCAATAATTTGAAAAAAAATGTAAATCATTCTGGATAGAGTTCATAAATGTTGCTCATTTGATGTGTTACTTGTCCAAAGAAATCGATGGAATACACACTCAAACAACACAGTTAACTCATAGCTAAACGCGAAAAGGTAAAATATAAATTAACCGTGCTTGGCATTGAGAGGATGGACATAGGATGAGTCCTGATGAGATTGACTTCAGGTTTTTGGAACATTATTTCATACAGAGGCATACTCAAAAACATTTTCCTACACCTCTTTTCCATTTAGCTGCATACTTATTTCTTCTTATTAGTGAGTATGTTGGCTGCATTGGTCGTGAAAACAAAGTGGAGAAAAACCAATATTCCAATAACTGACCAGATCACAGTCATTAAAAATCCTCATACAGGAAGGGTTAAGGCTATCAAATGATTTCAGTTTCCAAAGCTGCATTTGCATGTGGATAATGCAATGTAGAAATAAGCATTAAAAAATATGTGCATTGCGACAGGATCAATGTTCAATGATAATGTTCATACGTGGTTAAAGGCCAGCTTAGCATGGTTTGCAATCTGTGATTGTAGACTTCACATCACGGAACTACAGCCTGTATAAAATGCATAATGTTGACGATATACTAAATTGTTTTGCAGTCATACAGGATCTTCTGAATCTGAATTTTCAGGATTTAAAAAGCATGGTCAAGAGCTGAAATCCCAGCTTCTAATAAATGTTAAGATGATGACACATTTCAGGGCCAAAAGGGAAAGTAAAAAGTGTAAAAGCTGTCCCTTCCCTTCCAATTTTGGTCAATTGGGTTCCTTATATTTGAAAAAAATTAAGCTAAGGCAGACTCTTTTCCTTGGTTCTCCTCTAAATGTAATGACGTGATGTGAGCTCCTTCACACTTTCTGTAATTGGCCGGGGGGCTGTGAGGTTCTGAGATTGTAGTGTTTCTATCAACACTCTTGCTCAGCTTTACTTACACCATGTTCAACGTGATCCTTTCAGTGCTGCACATCACTCATTACAAGAATACTATGTTCGATTCTGAAAGCCCCTATGGGCTTTCTAGGATTTCTTTCCTCAAAACACTATATTCTTCTTCATGACTGTTTTTCATATCTTTAATAGTAGCAAGGTCAATTTAATCAATTTTTGTTCGAGATGCTTTTTAAAATATTGATTTGAGTTGATCAATATTTTTCCACATGCAGTGCATACTGCATACGCTGTCTTCCTACATCTACAACTTGTTTTTATTTATCAGTGGGACGGCTCCATCTGCTTGCTCTTCTTGCATTAATGAGCTTGGGGAAAAATAGGCAGATTTGTGGTCAGGATGAATAAAGAAAGCCATAGAGGCAAAAGAAAAGGGAAAAGGCTGCCAACAGCAGGGAAGAAAAGTTTGGTGCTACACAAAATAGAAAAAGTAAAAAAAACGGCAAAAGAATAAAGAGACTGTTTGACTCATGGATTGACTCCATTATGTTTTGTAAAAGAGAAAGCTTTCTATGCTGTAGAGACTCTGAATCACCGAACTCAGTTAATCATTGTTGAGGGGGCACAAAAAGCCAGGAAGGCTGGGAGGCACGGCTCTATTGTCAGCAAGAGTTTGGTCCGACTTTGTGTGTGCACGACTCTGTGTGTTTGTTAAGAAAACTTGCCAAGGTCCGCTTAGCAGGATGGCTGACACTTGACCTGGCTGCTCCCCTCTTTTCAGCCTATTGAAGCTGCCTGCTTACCATTATGAAGTAAAATTAGCTCCCCGTTCTCCGCTCACATACCACCGGTCTGCCCTCTCAGCTCCTCCCCTTAAAAGGTTACAACCTGCACCAAAGCCATTTTGCTCCATTTTGTTGTGCCTAATGAGGTGACATGCTAAGTAATTGTGTGAGCAAAACATTTCACACGTCTTTTCTTCTGCTAATCGTATGGTATTCCACTTGTTTAAGGAAACAGCTGCCTGTGATTGCCACACAGGCTGTGAACAGTGGAGAGAAGGGATTGGAAGCTGAAGGGATGAGGAGCAAGGCAGAGGGTGGAGAAGCAATCATATGAAAAAGCTTTGCCAGACTTAAGACAAAGAGGTATTTTCCCACTGGGATGAAACGTTCCTCGTAGCTGAAAATTCTGCGCTTGTATTCAAAAGAAAAAAAACTGTTTATAGTTGTTACTCAGAAGACACAATGTCGCAAGGTAAAGTTAAAATGGGAAAGGAAGCACAGAAATATCCAATTTGTCCAACATGCGTTTTTGAAATACAAAAATTCTGTGACAGGAGAGGCGTTTGTTCAAAAGGAGTCAGAAATTGACTGACAGCAGAAGAGGCTGTGATTGTCTGAGGGAGCAGCTGGCATTAGAGACGGATGGGCCATATTGTTGTATCATCGTACCCTGAGTCAACCTGCTGCTCCATTAACCGCGGTCTGACAATAACAAACTAAATCAAACTCTTCCTTGCCAAAGTAAAGGAAGGCTTATTTCCTTCAGATTGACAAACACAAACAACAAGTAACTGCCACGCTGTGACTGACGGACAAAATCTGGCCAGCTCAAAAAGTTACAGCTCCTCTGTAAATCTAAAGAAAATGTTTGATTCCTCTGCTTGAGACTCTAGAAAAGAAATGCTGTTAGTTAAGCGTCAGCGTTGGTATATTCTTGTTTAGCTTTTCTCTTGTTAGAGGCTCATTGGTGGTGCTGTGTTCCTGGACACTCAGCAACTAGAAATGGAACCACTGGCCCAGCTTCGTTCATCACATACACAGTAACTACTGACAACATTAAAGTGAGTGAAAAGGAGAACTGAACAGCACAAACATCAGGGAGTGTGAAATGGGAAAAATAACTGAACCAACACTCTGCATTCATACTGTCAGTTTGTTCTGTTTGGCTTGAGTAGACAGAAGTTGTCCTGCCTGTACTGTACAACAGTACAGCTGAATAAAACCCACTCTCATTCGCATGTGCTTCTGTTCATTTTGTCACTGTTCAATCCTGACTTTAAAACTGCAGTAAAACCTAAAAAATCAACGCACTTAGAGAGACTAAAATACCCAATATGGCAAAAATTCACCTACATACTAACAAAAGAAATAAGCCTTTAAATTACCCCAGTGTGCATAAATGGTCAGTAATAGTATGTGCTGAAAAGTACCTGACCAATAAAATATTCCTTTAATATGTCAAATGTTTTCAAATTGAGAAAACCTGTCTTGTCATACATTTAGTGAATAAATCTTTTGTTCATAAGCTGTTGAAGAAAAGGATTTTGCCACACAGAATCTTAAAATCTTCAAGACATTGTACAAGGTCTGATGGACTTACAATCTCTTCACCCAGCTAAAAACGATAATTAATACATAGAGTCTTCGTCATAATTTGCTTCCATTTCTTATCTAAATTAAAAGTCACTGCACTTGATTAGAATAACAATATTTCAGTTAAGATTATGTATTGTTAAAGTTTAGATTGGCTGTTGGACAGAAGTAGTTCATAACTTTACATTTTGACAAAAAAAAAAGCCAAATCGGGAAATGAGAAAGGTACGGTACTTGGAATTGATTTGAAGTCTAAAGGGCCTGCGTGTTGTGTTGCACATGAGTAGTAGTTTGCATGGTTTAAGATCGATGTGTAGCTTCATTGAGTGTTAATTTCACAGTGGCCGTGTCCGTGTCTCACTCGAGTCTTGTTTAAAAAGAGGCCCCCCAGACTGTGGAATGGGACGTTAAAAATGGGTGGATCCATGAAAACGGGACCCACCCATCCCAGCAGGGCCGAACGTCACGGCCAATTTGTTAACCAGGATTGATTTTGCATGGTGGGAAGTGAGCGGAGGCTCTGTATCTCGAACCATGGACTCTTTTACATGGAATAGCTCCAGGATGAGAGAGTATCATTGAGCACAATAAAGCAGCAACTCTAACTTCACTTACCAGGCTGAGTTGTTAATGTGAGCTGCTACTTCCCTCCATGTGGGGTAGTTTTACTTATTAACACGTAATCAGAGTGCCCTCTGAGGGTTGTTTTTCTGGGCAAACCTTTTGATAAGCAGGTTGTTCTCCCAGCGTGACCTCTGCTGGGTTCAGTAAGTGTGTGGATAAAATAACCAGTGGCTGTGGTTTTAAAAGGGCATGTGGTATCCATGCCTCTAGCAAGCACCCAGTTTCCACATCTGGCTCACAGGGTGAGACTGAAACCTTCAAAGACTGAGGGAGTGTGTATTCTGGCCAAGCTCTCTCAAGATCACAGTTGTTTGTTTGCGGGTATGAATATGATTTCACAAGATGAGTGTGAGTGTGTTTGGCTTCTGTCCTCTATTCGTCCTCATTTTCTTCAACCCGGCCCCCCCCCAGGACAGGGGTGCAGGCATGGGGTAAGCTTTGAACCTGCCTCTGTAATTGTGGGGTGCTCCCCGGGCCTCCGTGCAGCTGTGAATGGAGCCACCGCTGTGTGGCGATGAGCCGATCCCGCCCCGCAGATCAATTACTGTAAGGTGTTTTTAATTAAGCCCCCCCCCCCCCCCCAGCCTCTATCTGCCTTGGTGTGCAGACGGAGCTTCACAAACTGCTCTTCCTCTGTCTCCACCACAAAAATAATTCATTCTCTTTTTTCTCAATTTAACATTTGCGTCGCCGTGTCGCTCAAACTTCCCTCTTCTCCTCAGTGCACATTTAGTTCACTGGTTTCTCGGTGGGGGCCGTTAAAGGGAACCTTGTCATTTATGAAGAAATCAAATGGCACAAACTAGCATTCATCCCAGGCACTGGTGCATGGAAATGATGTCACCGTGCATAAGCATCATCTGGAAAAGTTTGCAATCAGGGTCACAAATGAAACAGCCGCGTCTCGAGGAGAGGTCATTTCAAATTAATTTTGAAGCCGTAATCTCTTAAATTTTTGCTTGGAATGAGAATCCTGCTCCCTCATTGTGCTGAAAATGTCATTTAACCCTTGTATGGTCTTAGGGTCAAATTGACCCGTTTCAAATTTTTACAATAAGAAAAATGGTACGAGTATACATTTTTTCTACCTGAAACTCAATGGCCTTACCTTATTTTCTGTGATAAACATGTATAAACAAAAAAAAATATTTGAGCACACATGCTACTATACCCCACACATTTACATCCTTCGTATGGTCTTCGGGTCAGATTGACCCGCATACACAGAGACACACAAAAACATGCCCACAAGACACACAGACAAACAGAAACATGCCGACAGACACACACAGACACAAACACACACACGCATGCTTGTATGCGCATGCACACGCACGCACGCACGCACACACACACACACACACACACACACACACACACACACACATAATGTTGCATTATTATAATCTAAGCAGTGAGAAGCTGTTTGCTCTCACTTTCCCGCACTCTTTCCCACTCTTTCCCGCACCCTCTTTCATGTGTCCACCTGTAAACCCCTTTTTTTCGAATGATTGTCCATAACATTTGATACATCAAACAATTTTCTCGCACTATATTCCTCGCACCTGCCCATCAAGGGGGGGACAAAAAAGATAAATACCACTGCATCACAGTACAGATTCTTCCACCCTCAGTATGACAAAAAGATTTAGCTGTCAGAGAGCTTTGGAGCTCATATTTGAAGAGAGTCAGGCACACAGCAATGTGGAAGAAGAAGATGTCTCCGAATTTGAGGATCATTTAGATATCCATTCTGATTCTGAAAGTGATTCTGAAACTGCAAAAAGTACATCTGTGGTACACATACTGTCAAATTTTGTGATGCATGTGTTTTGTAAACAGGCATGCCTGTCATTTTTCAAAAGCATCAACCCTGTTGCAAGTATTTCATAAGATAAAAGTTATTGATTGTTGAAGTTCCAGTTTATGTATTGAGAGTTTGCATTCAAAGTAATAAATGTTAATGAAAACATTGTCCCACTTAATCTTTTCCAAGATAAGCATGATCACATAGTGGATTTTTAACATGAATTATAACCTTATGACAAATAACACTTCCATTGTTAATTGTGTTCCAGGAGAGACTGATTGCATTCCCTAAACATATAAGTTATCTCAATTGTTTGAAATGTAGATAAAGACAATATTTTTAAATAGATTATGAAGTAAAATTTTATTTCACAATGGTTTTTAAAGCCCCATATATGTCACGGGTCAATTTGACCCGAGGGATACCAGAGGGTCCCAAAAGTGAAGACAATACAAGGGTTAAGATATCTCAAACTCAAGCACCATCACAAAAACCTGGAAGGTGTTGTTAATATGGAGGCACAAAGCTCATCTTTCAGCCCTTTACCGCCTCTGCCTGATAACGGCGAGAAACGGCCGTGCGCTGTGGCAAGAAAGCACATGTCAATCTAGTATCTTATTTGCCAGCCTTACAAAACAGGCAATAGCTTAATGGGTTTGATAGTGGCGAAACCAAGTCCTCATCTTAAGAGAGTAGCACCACGTCTCAGAGCGTGGAGCGAGGAATGAATGCCAAACAAAAGTCCGTAAAAGCCAGATAGGCATTCTTCTCTTCAGAGGGGCTTGTTTGAAGTGGCGACAGAGCAGACGTGCCGAGAATCGGAGGCTCTCTTTGAGCCTCAGAAACTTTTTAAAGTGCAATCCAACCCCCTTGTTTTCTGCAAAAAGTCCCTGTGACCTACTTTAAACAACCAAATAAATGTGTTTCTGTTAACATAGCTTATCAATTAGCACAAAGTTTAACCCATTTGTACTAAAACCTCATGTCTAATCTCCCTTTTAGCATCCTTCACTGTTTATACCTTGAAAGCACTATTGTCATTTGTTATTGACACTGCTTGAAATGTGAAGAAAAGAAAAAAAGTCAGTGTCTTACCTCCTTTCCAACTTCACCCCTCCTCAGAACAATTCTCCTTTTTCTTTCTCTTTTATCTATTTATTCTTATCCCAGCGCGCTTCCAGAAAACTTTTGGAAGTTTCTGCCAGCAGATAGTCAGCTTAAAGTCACCTTGAGTCCACGCATTTCTTCATTGGCTATTTGTAATTTTCTTCTTCTTCCTCTATCTAAACGTGAATAAATATGTGTCTTCTCTTGCTGCGTCTGCTCTCTGCCTCTCACGGCTGGCTGCACACTCTCATCCCTGGTGTTTCCGACCTAGGGCTCCAATCAGACTAAAGGACCAATTGTCCCTCTCTTTACAATCAGTTGGACGACCTCTCGCTGGCTCCAGCGTAATCCAGCAATCTCCCACCTCGAACATTGGTTGGAGGGGAGGTTGAGAAAGTAGAGGAAGAGGAGGAGGGGTTGGGCTCACTGCAGGATAGGGATGAAATTACACTGAGAGGGGGCACAAAATAAGGCAAGCATGGGGTGGAGGAATGAGAGGAAAAGAGACATCAGGTGGTAGGCGGTAAGCAACGGAGGGACACGCTCCCTTTAACTCCACAAAGGGAAACCATTTCAGCTTAGTGTATTTGCCAGTGAGTAAAGTGACCAGCGTGGTGGGGAAAAAAAAACTTGGCTAACAGAGTTGAAATTGCCAAGGCTGCAGAAGAAATTCACCTTTACATTCACACCACTAGACCTATTCTAAAGCATGTTAATGAGCCAGTGTTGTACGTGTCTGGATTTAATGGAAAAATGTATGAAAAAAGTACAAAAAAAACTTTCCTGGTTGGACTCAAAGCAGTTAGTTTTACAAATTTGAGAAAACGATCCACACAAAGCAGGCACACACCGTAAAAGCAGCTAAAGATTAGCCCTGGTCACGGAGATGTGATCCCTGTTAGGCACTGAGCGAGGAAATGGCAGTGTTTCATTTAGGCAATCACAGAATTAATGCAGCAAAACAGTTTTTTGGACTCAACTCTGCTGAAAATTTCTCTCCCTGCAGAAAAGACAAGTGAAATCATGTCGGAGATGTACTCAACCATGTTAAAACAGAAATGAGAATGAACCGCACAGAGAGTGTTCAAAGACTGCTGATGGGCTCCTAATTTGTATTTTATCTCCAAAACTATTTCCATATGACTTTTTCAGATAGAATTAAATTCTGAATCTTCAGACACAAGTGTGCCAAGTTTCTCCACAACTCATAAGCCGCAGGGGCAACTTTTTTTCCACTCCACAGCCCTTTGACTCACCTTAATCTTCCTGACAGAGCAATTTGGTGTGTTGTACAGCTCTAAAAATACAGATGAAGGCTGTTGTCACCCACTGAGGCAGATGGTCAAAAGGTTGTACTTCCCCATCAGTTCAATATGTTTTCTCTTTCTCCAGCTCTGTCCCTTTCAATATGTCTTCTTTCTCATTTGGCAGGTCATTCTTTCTCCCAAACGCCCCCCCCCCCCACCTCCTCCCTGCTGCCCTGCCCACCGTCATTGTCTCTTTGAAGACCTGACTGGTTACGAATCTGTTGGTGAATGCCTGACTGGACCCTTGGGGGGGGGGGGGGGTTAGGGCTCACTCTTTGTCATGAGAGGGGGGGCATTGAAAGAGTAGCATTCAAGCTCATTGAACAACACCTTCCATCGCTGCGGCCGAGCAACGGATAATAATTAGCAGAACAAATTGAACCTATAGGCCTCATGCAGGGGCCCCCGTCTGTTAAGACCGTCATGGTGGTGGACGTCTGGAAAACAAATCCCTCCGGCCCCCTCACAAAGGCCCAGATCTGCCGTAGAAATAGATTGGATACAGTTGTGTTCTGCATCTTGCTGGACTTTGGTTTGGCTGTAGTATGCTGGATGTTATGGGGACACGGTGCTTTCACGCATTGGATCACAACTGACTCCTCTTAGGGCTGGGGGCAGAAGTTTGTAAAGGCTATAGCTTGTCCTGTCACCTCTGAGCAGATTTCACTGTGACTTAAGAGCGAACCTTTGAGCTCTCTCATGAGAAAAGCAGATTACATGGTTGTTAGACCTACACAGAACCTTACTGTTTAGTTAACATTAATCAGTCTCACATTGTCATGTAACTGAATGTTTGTTTAATCTCATCAGTGTTTCATGACTTTAGCATTCACCTGCTCTGATTCTAACTTCAATAAGACACAGTGGCCGTGTTGGAATAGGCAGGAAAGCAGGAAATTGATGCTTTAACCATGGCAAATTACCAAACGAACACAAACAATAAGAAAATTGAATCTTATTACTTTCAAATAATTATCAATTCTGATTTGCTTTACTTTGAATTGTAATTTTCTGATAAACAGAGCAAAATAATAGAGCAAATAAACAATTTAAACTGTTACAATGGCTCTAAAACCTTTTAATTTGCACTAAATATAACAAGTTTAATCTATTTTTGTTTGTGATGAAGAAAACTTTATGAATAAAAAATTTAGAGTTATATTCCATAGTGGATGGTCTTTGCATTGCAATACTATACGTGACCACTGGTGGTAGTTCTCACTCCAAAATTTATTGCATTTGGCATTTTAGCTCAGATTGTGGATTTAAGAGCTGGTTTTGTAAACAAACAAAATATCTGTTGTGTAGAATGTAATCATCATGTAATCAAATTAAGTTGGATTTGTTTCCTCGTGTCTCCCCAATTCCCTGAAACCTGAGCTATTACCACTGAAATATGACAATATATCCACTTTTGATTAGTTTTTTTTTTCTATGTGGTCTCTGTCCACTACTGTTACAAAGGTTTCAGGCTGTTCTCGAATCTGAGCCACCATAAACAGGACGCAGATGAATAATTCAATAAATCGATATGGATTTAGTGGTCACACCTGGATTTTTCTAAAGATATACACCCTACCAATAAATATCTATATACATGGATTGTTCTGTGTAAAAAATGCATTTCATATTTAAAAGTTTTCTGGTTTTAACCACACCTTAACTGCACTGTACTTTCAATGCTCCAAATTCCTCAAAAAGTGTTACACTGGACCTTTTTTTTTGCATGATCTCAAATCAAATAAAGGTTTCACAATCATATACCTTTACTGACTTAACATTCCAAAGCGTAAAATTGCTTTTTTCTTTTGCCAGAGCCACCTTAATTTCCTGATACCCTCAGAAACGCAGCCCTCCCAAATGAGCACAGGCTGTGCTACTTTCACTTGGCCCGTTCTGTCTTTGGCTGTACCAGTTGGATGAATTTAAAACAAGTGAACATTTCGAAGTCTAGAGATTCCATTTACTTAACTTTGCATGTTACAGCCCTTCGGCTCGGTTGGACATTTAAAAGACAGGATAACTGTTATCTCCACAAGAATCAGTGAAGAATACACAACAGGAAGACAACACTTAGATTCCTTTTCACCTCACTTATCATGCCAGAGACTTCAGATTGAATAACCTAAACAAAAATTAGCTCATCTCGTTCGGAGTGTTTCTTTGCCACCACAAACACCACTGGGGGAGAACATGAAAGGGGGTTATGTTTCAGAAGAACAAGATGAGAGAGCTCCAGAGAGGGGGAGCAAAGCCTCCATGTCATCTAAGATAAGAAGAGCAGCTCTCCCCCCTTCTGCCCGAGATTTAAAATGGCATGGAGCAGAAGAAGCCTGAGTACAAAGAGCTCTTCTGTGTCTTTGGGGTACTCAGTCAAGCCTTTTCATGTCTGATTTTGGCTACAGGTTGAAACAAAGAGAAATTAGATGGAGAAGCACACATGTGAAGTAGGATTTGTGTACACATGCCAAGTTCCTATAACCTTTACAGTAATTGGTGGAAAGGAAAAAACAACATGTTTGGCCTTAATTGTGAGACACCAGAATTGGCACGGGGTCAAAAGAGTGAACCGTGACATTAAGTGCCTGCCTGGTTTCAGCTGGCTTCCTGCTTCTTGTGCTTTTGTCTCAGACAAGCGGCGTCTTTCAAGATCCCATTTTCCTGGTGACCTTTTCACCATTTCCCCCCTCTCATGTCTAAGCTTCACCACCTCAGTAGGGTATTGACTTTCACTCTGTGTGTTAAACTTTGCCATCCGTGTGCGGCCTGTTGGCGAGACTTGGCTGTGACAAGAGGCAGTATTCTGTTTAGGATAAAAGGCACCCCGGGCTGTTTGATGCGGTATTCCGGTGGGGATGGGCAGGGACGTGGCCTTGATGAGCTGACAGGAGCTGAGGAGACATGGGGCCTTGAAGCAGCAGGACCACAAACCTCAGGAACAGCATGTCTCGCTCTGATATTTACCCCTCCCCACTCTGTCATTCCGTATATCCCCTTCTCTCCTCTGTCCCTGTGACCCTACGTCTGAATCTGAAATGAAAGGCAAGGGTTTTTTTGAAGTAGAAATTAAGAACACATGCATATGTTGTGACTGATGTAAGCAACAAACAGATGAGCAGAACATGAAATGTTTGAATTATGAATATCCTCCTGCTGCTAAGTTATTCTTGCTAAATTATTTACATGAAGCTAACACAATGAATTTTGAAATAAGAAAGAAGGACATGGTTCTGCAAATAAAATAGTCTTAACTTCACAATCAGGAACTCTATGAAGGCACAGAGAGGAAATGAGCTCTTATCTTATCTGATTTAATTGATCGCATATTACTGCTTGAAACCACTCTTGCTTGGTAGAACTCATATCATCAGGTTTGACTCAGTGGAAGTCCCTACCCCCTTTTCCCAGAATCAATAGAATAACAATTACAGGGAGTGTGCACGCTCTGTTACATATTTGGTATGCGAGGGGGCGTATGCACATGCAGCCCCAACTAACCAGAAACAAACACACACAGGATAAATGTCTTCTTTGTTGGTTTCTGTGTTTGTAGTTTCACAGTGAACCATTGATCAGAGGAAGAAATAAGTACAGCAGGGGTTTAAACAACACCAACTCTCTCCTCTCCGTACACCTCGAAACGAAGCTGGCTTATCACAGTGTGGAAAAAAAACAGTGATTCATTTGAAAGCTACATGCATGAAAAGTTTTCTTTCCCAGCTAAATAAACACGATAAGACCTGACCGAGCAGCAGTGCAGCAGCAGGGCACTTTGTTTGCTCCATTATAATCATCTAAAAGTTGTGCTGTGCGGTTGATGAAGCCATTGCCAAGTCTTGGCCGACTCATCGCTAACTACTGGTGCCTGAAGAAATCAATTAGGATAGTTATGAAATGCTCCCTCCACCTGCAGCCTAACTCCAGAGGTCTATGACAACGTACTCTGTCAGACTGCGTGGGGGAAAATCTTTTTCCTCTGTCACCTGGCAACTAAAAGCTTCAAAGGATCCGTTCATCCCAAAAGGTCTTGGATCCACAAAATTTGTGCTGTGCCTCTGTCTGATTCTTACAGACACACAGACTGGAGGTGAAAGACACATGGACTTTTCTAGTGAACCCTTTTACCAATGAATAGGGCTTTTTCATAGGTGCACTTTATCTGGAAGACTCCCCTGTTGGTTGTTTTACAAACTGCAGATGGATCAAATGATCATGCGTTTGCTTTATGTGTGTCTCAGCCTGTGTGCGCCATCATGCCACCGGAGGCTACTATATCAAATATCATGTATGACACAGGTGGGATGAAACATGAAGAAATAACAAAGTGACCTCATTAAACTCACTGTATTATTATGTTGAAATAGTCTAAATGTGTGTTTAAATAGTCTAAATTAACACCAAAAGGCAGCAACAGAGGAACTGATTCTTTTATGTCAAACACAGAAAGCACCCTAATTTGCTATTTTTTAAATAGTTTTATAAGCCACATTTATTTCTAATCACAGAAACAACTGATAAACCTATTTATATGTTATCATGATTAGTTTATTGTAAACTACTTTCCAGTTGAATTTTAGATAATGAATGTGTATCAAGAGTTGAATTTTTAAAGCAAGTTGAAAAATCTGTATCTTCTTGAGCTCCCTGTTTCCTTCTCTTTTATTTTACAATAAAACATGAAACAGGTGGCTAAACTTCAGCTTCATATTTGAATTATGAATCAGGATAAATAAAGAAGAGCTTACTTTTTTTTTATTATTCTGACATATCAAAGAATATTGAGGTGTGAACCTTTTATCTCCCTGCTTACTAAAAGATGAATTTACGGTTGCATTACAAGTAGAATGATTTCTATCAAGAAAGAAAACGTCAAAAAGTGCAAGAGTGGGGAAACACAAAGGTTTAAGTGGCAGCTTGATTCATGGTAAATTCTGGCATCTTTTTTTTCAATCTGATTTGATGCAGTTCCTGTTGAAGGGCTGCTGGGTGGCAACTCAGGAGCTGAAGACAGCCTGATCTGAAATCCTCTTTCTGACTCCTCTAATGACTCCACTGCTGCGCTCGGCTCCACAGTGTAGCTGGATTCCTGGCTGCTGAGTCTGGAGGCGTTGGAAAAACATCACCATCACTTATGTCTGAAGGGAAGCCTTTTTGTTGGGCTCTATAGACAGCTTCAGCACAAGCAAAAGAGATTTTTAATTCCTCATTCACAGAGCTGACAAACACTATTCCAACAACGTGGAAACATTTGGTACTGATGAACATAGAAGAAAGCCGAATCTCCAAACATCGGAATTAATTGCCATCACTGCTGTTGCCGCAATAAATGAGCATTTGGATAAGTGACTATTCTGGGGCTGGTATTAGTATTAGTATATAGCAGGAAAGCTAATCCAGTTTCCACCCTGTATGAATAAAATGGGAGATATGACACCTTTACATTCACAGAAGTAAAATCTGTAAATTTAGAAGATATGGGAGCAGAATTTCAGCTCCTGAAATATTGGTATTCTTTGAAGAACAGACAGCCTGTTCTGACTTTCTCCCTCACAAAGTTTCTTTATGCTGAAATCAGATTCCCTCACAATGATGCATTTGACTAAATACATTAGTAACATCATACAATTTCCCCAGGCTTCTTTACGGACATCCCAAAGCTCTTCTTTGGATCTCGGCTGACTTTTGCTCCGTTCTCTGCTGGATGATCCCACACTGCTTCAATAATGTTGAGGTCCGGGCTCTGGGGAAGATTTATCCCTCATCAAACCTGTTGCCACTGCTTTTCAGTCCACTCTTATTGTCATTTGGAATAGCTCAGCCTTTTTTCCCTGTTTGCCCTCTGTAAGAATTGCTTCTTGAGAGCCATCCTTCCATGGAGAGCATTTAGACGAGGCTTGGGCCAACAGCAGATGGATCAGCTGAAGGTCCAGATGTGTCTCTCAGGTCCTGTGTCAGGTCTTTGCTGGATTTTTTCCTCTTTTTGAAGGACCTTTACTTTCAGATCCTCTTAATCAGCTGTTTGTTTTTGGCCTAACACTTCTTCCTTTGTCATCAACTTACTAATACCGCACCAAAAATTGCCCATACTGGGACAAATAAAAGCTACTGAACTGAGCTTTAGAAAGAAAAAAGTAAATGGTCAGGCTCAATGACTGGACTGAAAACCAGTGAGCAGCCACTATCCAGAGAAAAAAATAGTTTAAAAAATTCTAACTGCTTAGAAGGGAAAGAATTTATGTGTGAGCTTTGTAACAACAATGCTGTCTTTGTAGTATATTTCATCCAAAAAATCCTTGTAAATCTCTCATAAACCCTTTAGACAGACATTAGGAGTTGATGAAAAAATCCAAGTATTCTGGTATGTGTTTACAGCTGGTGAAAAATTCATAGTTTATGTTTAATTGGCTTTGCCCTCTTAAGCTTTAACTTCACTGATGACATTCCTTCAGCATCTCATGCAGAACAATCTTTTAAGAATGTCTCTAACAAAGAAAAACTCTGCTCACAGGTTCAATTCCCTCTTCTGACTGCATATACGTCCATCAACTGCCACGTGTGCTGTCAAAGTGTCCTTGAACGAGACACCAAATCCCAACCTGCTCAGTCATGCAATATAAATCACTGTGAGCTATGATGGAATTCATTACCTGCACCCCTGATAACATGAAGCCCAAAACAAAACGTGGTGCTGAAGCTAGAGCACTGTTTGTTTTCTCTTGCTATGATGTTTTTTTTCTTTTCTTTTTGTTTCGGGATAGATGAGGACAGTTGAACCTCAGCTTGTATCCGGGAACACGCCGGAATAAGCTTTGTGCCTTAACGCGATGCGACAAGCCGACGGAGATGATACGCGAAACAAATGACAGAGCTTTTGTTACATCTTTAATTAGAAGCCTTGTGTTTGCCTTGTTCAAATGAGGGGCATTTGGGATACACAGCCGGATCTGCTTTTGTTTATGAGGAATGAAAGGCCCAACCCCACCGTCTCCGACAGAGTGACGATCCTCTAACAAAGCCCATGATTGAAAATTAGGCGTATATTGGTAAACTGTGTGTGCATGTATGCCTGGGACAATCCTACCTTCCCTGCACATCCAGTTATTCTTAAGAGGGAAGCACCACGATGCAATCTTTTTGAAGGGAGGAGGGAAAATGGGTTGAGCTCACTGTAGGAAAAGATATGCCTGCCAGGTACAGGTATAGCTGCTACCTCCACGGATATCAGCACGGCCCTGTCAAAAGAGATGGTCCACAGCTAACGTGTAGCTGTCTGGCCTGATTACCTTTAGTGGCAGAGCCAGGCTGCTGCACCCCAGGAACACTCCACTAGTTCTTCAGAGGAAAATGATTTGGGCTGTTAGCATGCTCTGCATCTCCTCACACTGAACTTTGCTTTTCTTTGAACAGCAGTGTGGACATGACAAGAAGAAATGTGGAGTTTTGA
This sequence comes from Menidia beryllina, assembly GCA_013363375.1. Lineage (NCBI taxonomy): Eukaryota > Metazoa > Chordata > Actinopteri > Atheriniformes > Atherinopsidae > Menidia > Menidia beryllina. The sequence goes on from JABUIW010000156.1 coordinate 6,391,276, forward strand.
TTTCATTTGGCCACGTTCACAACCTATGGTGTGTGTGTTCTGTTAACTGTTAACAGATTCTGTCAGAATCTGTAAGTGGATGATTATTACCTGCTAGGTTTGTCGGCTTTGTTCGCTCACATGAGATTATGATGAAATGTCGTCACGTTTTTAGAAGGCAAACTGACTACATAAACAACAAGAAGGTCCTGGAGTGTGCGCATGATTTGTTTTCCTTTAATTTAGTTTCAGTCATTGCTGGGTAAAGCTGATGAATGGATTTTTTCGGGGGAGGGTACTTAAACAACCCATAAATGAATATGAGAAAGAGTCTGAAGCATCAAGGATAGCTACTTTAATCTGCTACAGAGCCCCCGGGGCAAAAATAAACTGCTGGTTCTCCTCGTTGTTCTCTTTGTACAACTTTTCAGTGATTGAAAACACCCATTCCCCAGATGTTTTACATATAATGATATTCAAATTACGTTTAAACAGTGACAGTGTTGTCAGTTATTGTGGAACAGAACACCCACATTCGCGGATCTATGCGCCGGTGGCACAATAGGAAAAGCGAACATGTTTGCTAATGGGGGGATTATGTACACTTCAAGCAGTCACGTAGGTGTTAGTAAGTTTGGCAATTACTCTGAATACACGAGACAGAGGGATATTTTGAATTTGGATTTTTCCAGTATGTTTGAATTGAAAATCATTTGAAAAAATATCAGTCCTTACTTGTTTGGGTATCATTAATAGGTTGGACTTTCTGAATCTTCAATCGCAACAAAGATTTCTGTAGTGATGGCAATCATTTTTAACCTGCCATGAGTCATACCAACTGTCACAGAAGCAATAGATCTGAATTTTTTACTTAAAGAGCTTTACTGCTTTTTAGTACTGAGAGCAAAACTTTGATCAAAACACAGGAGGATTTTCTTAGACTAGAACTGTAACATTTAACTGCGGACTGGAAAATGTTTCCAAAATGTTTATTACATTGTACTTAATGTTGTCTTTTTGGTTTGTATTTTGATTTTAATTTGCCTCTGATATGTTTTTTACTTTTACATTTGTGATCCGTGTTGCATAGTTAAGTGTGTGGATGGATTAGTATGGATTAGTTTTTGCTTTGTTTTGGAAGGCTAAGGGACACCCCAGCAAGACATAGCCTATGCTGACATTGATTGGCTGCAGTACAGTTTTTCTCCCTCTAAAATTCTCAAAAAGATTTATGATAAATCAATTTGTGACACTATCTTTGTAAGTAAATATTCAGAGTTCATCATAAGTTACCAACATTCTGATCTTAGTCTTTGATTGATAACAACTTTCAATTAATGAGTCTAGATTTCAGTTTGCCCATGTAAAACTCATATTGGTTAATGCAACAACCAATGTAAAAAACCCTTAGAAATGTTGGTGATCTCAGAGGAGGTAATCTCTTTTCTTTCTCTGAAAGTATAGAATTTGGATTGACATAAGACAATCAAAGAGTATGGGTAACATTAGGAAAATAAACACCACAAGTTCAGTCTAATATCAGGAGTATTGTTTCAGGCTGATCCAGCGTTGCATGATGTATTGGACAACTAAAAGCCAACATTAATCCAAAAGATTTTAAATTGTAGCTACAGGTGATTGGATATTTTCTTATTATTTAGCTTTAGCATAATCTAGAGCATGCACTGCGAATAATAGGCAATTACCGTGTTTTTTTATCTCTACTTCTCAGAGAGAACTAATCTGCACTCGACAGGCAGTCCAAAAAAATAATTTAATTAAATACCAGCATTAACGCTAAGCAACTGCCAGAGAAAAAGTAAAAAAATCCAACTATCCACAATGAGACAGATCCCTCTCTGTCTGCTGTCTGTTTCATTGTTCGCCTTGTTTTTACCAGAATTCTGTAAACCGCCTATTTTTTCTTGATTAGAGATATGACCAACTGGCACAAAAAATGAGAGCATGAGCTGGATTCTAACAATGGAAAACATCCATAGAATCATAAAGGTTTAAAAATCCTCACAACAAGCAAAGCATTCTTAAAACCGTGTCCACTGAGATTGCAGTTATTCATTATCTGAACAGGTAAACTTGTTTTAAGAGAACACAATTTAGTATTGAACCAAATATCCTTTAAATGATCTGCATATGATTGAATTCTAACGTGCTGCCTTGCTCTGCTGATGTCAGCATCCGTCAACAAGTGCAGAGCAAACCCAGTGAAAATCAGTTTCTCAAAAGCTTTAGCTAAACATAAAACGTCCAAACCATAATCGTTTAGATTGTGTTTGCTCAAAATATGAGTTTGCTTATCATCCTTAGTTTCTTGATAAGGCTAACAGCTGACACCCTTATTTTCACAAACATGTCACAAAAGGGGTGCTTATAAAGTTGTTACCAATGTTTGTTAAGTTTGATGGAAATGTCTGCTGAACTAAATTTTTTTTACTTGAAATATTCATAGCCATTTTTTGGATTGTTATAAATCATTAACTGCCACTAACTGTTACATAGTACTAACTCAATAGGACACTTCAAGGCAGGATATGTCTTCTGTATAGAATTGTGCAGCCGTGGTTTTCAGCAATAGTCGTCAAAGCTTTTTGATAATAAAGTCGATAACAGCTCTTGGCTTGTTTTCATATTTGATCTCTACATTCTTTGTCTGCATCAGTGGTAAAACATCACTGAAGGGGTCTAAAAAGCTGACTGCCGTTAGGTGATTTTAATTGATGTGATGTTCATTCTCAGTAAGGAACAAAAATAAAACAAGAAATAACAAAAGTACTGAATATCGTTGGCTGGTCCTAATTATCTGCAGGTTCACCAGCCATGAGACACCCCTTTCATATCATAAGCAGACTCCTAATTATTGCAAACATGGAATTCTTTTTCATTAGACGAACATTGATTTGTGGAGCTTTAAAAACACATCAAAAGGCAGATGAAAAGTGTGTGGCTGACATATGAGAACTTTAAAAGCTATATTTATCTAATACTAAGTAATCAGAATGATCAAAAGTATGGAAAATCAATCTGAAGTCACTTACTTATTCTAAGTTGTGTTCTTTTTTACTTTTATCCTTTCTTTAGGAAATTGGTCCTCACTATGGTGATTCTACTTGCTCTGTGGTCTGGTTACGCTTGGGAGGACAACCTTCTCCTGTGTTACCAACCACTCCCTGGAGCATAGGGCTTGGTTGTCATGGGAGACAGGATGTAGTGGCCTTGTATTACAGTGGGCTGCAATTGTGCCAAAACCTGACTCTGCCTTCAAAAGCTATTGTTCTCACACCTCACTCCAGAGGAAAAGTAGTGCCTCTGGGAAGTAGATTCCACTTTCACCGGTGCACCGGTTCCCAAATGAAAATCGGCTCTCCCACTCAGCCCCATACACTCTACCTGCTCACACACACTACTCGTGCTCACAAATCACACACTCCTCTGATCTCGCCACATCTGCCTTCAGGCCAGCATGATCCTCGCAGGCAAACAACTAATTTTCTCGGCGCATATTTCACACCATTCTGACAAGAAGAAATCTGATGCTAGTTCATTTTCAAAGCCTGCGCCCACTCTTTACCCACTCCCCGTCTGTTTCTGTGTCTCATTTTTTGAAGATGTTGTGCAATGGACTATCGTGGCCTACTTGACCTGATGCACAAAAGCTACGCTGTATGGGGGTGTTAATGGTCTCTCAGAAAGTGTGAGGGCAGCAGATAAAGGCTTGTTCACTCAGAAATCTTCTCTGTCTCACATGTCGGTCATTTATTATCTTCCAGGTCTTACAGTTAATGACTGCAGGTGTCTCAACATGCAGCAGATGAGTAAAGGTGCATCTCTTTATACGGTGTGAGTAACTGTGAGTTTAATGGCATGGGCTTATTGTGATGCCGCAGAAACAGATGCAAGCTTATTATTGAGTACCTGATTAATAAGGAAAAAAAGCTTTAAAAGAAAATAAGCGTGCTTTCCCATTTACTTGCCTGTGTGAATGCTTCCCCTTCACGAGGAAAAGCTTTCCTCTCAGTGGTCGGGGAGGGGAGATGAGACTGTGTGGGTGATTTAATTAATTATGTTTTATCACCTTTTATGCTGATTGAAGTCTACCTTACTCCCTTTAGACAGCTTGTGTTTGTGTCTTTGCTCGCCGAGCCAAATGAATAGGGTTTGTCACCCGGTACAGACGCTGCTTTTTCAGTTGTCGGACTTGGAGTCTGATGGTTTTGTTCTGTTTTTGTTGTTACTGAATTCCTTCGTTTCTCCCCCGAAAATTTAACTTCATAAAAAAAAAGAACCTTTGGCTCCTCATTATTCACACAATTATTTGTGGGCACAATTTTTAGAGTCCTTAAATGAGCCTCAAATGACTCAAACGACTGTCAGGAGAGGAGAGGCCCACCAGGCTTTGTAAACAGGATCTTGTTTGTGTCCTGATGGAAATGCATTAGGATTTTGTGATTTATTTTGCAACTAAAAAACTTTTATAAAACATAAAAAGAGAGATGGAAAAATGTTATTGATACATTGGTACATATTTGGGAGTGGCAGATATTCGATTATGGGTAGTGGAACCACTGAAATCTAACGTCCAATCCAACATTTCTTATATAGTGCTTTAAAAACACAACAGTGACTTGTGTGTTGTACACAAATGTAACAAAAATAAGTAAAACATTAAACCATAGAATAATAAAAATAGATGCAAATAACAATAAAACTTAGCTCTCAGGTGCTACACTGTCATGGATGTCTGATTAATACTGTAGATGATTCTAAATATTCTCTGTTGTGAGTTTTAGTTTGTGTGGTTGTCTGTCTCATTTGTCTCAGTGTAGCCCTGTGATGGGCTGGTGACCTGTCCAGAACGTAGCTTGCCTTTCGCCCAATGACAGCTGGAACAAGCTCCAGGCTCCCATGACTCTGAACTAGAATAAAGGGCTTTAGACAATTGGTGATGGTCCTTATAGCTCGCGACTTACCAACAAGAAATAAACATTTTTACCAATCTAGCTATTTTCTTATTACCAGATTATTGTGTTTTTGAGTATACGTATTAACCCATATTGTTTATTTTGTCTAATCAATTGTTGACAATCTTGCTTTAGTCGGTTTTATCTAAAATATCCAAAAGAAAAACTATGGAGAACAGATTTTCAAAGTTATAACTGGCTAATAATTTGTATTTTTCTATTACCTGGTTTTGACTTAAAGTCTATTGTCTTGGACTTGGAGTAACTCTAGTAAATGGAAAATTTAACCTCTTTTTAACTGAGATTAACTTATTTAGAGTTACAATCACAAAAAACACTCCTAAACTTTTAATATTCCACTGAGAATCCTGCGAGATACAATGAGGTTGACTTCTGTCTTACTTCTAAGCTTTGTTCCATATTCATCATCCTGAAAACATCCATCATGCTCTCTGCATGGGTTTGCCACAGCACTGTGAAATGCAGAGACAAGGAGACTTTTACACATCAATACAATTCATCCACTGATGGATCATACCCGGGGATGAATTCTATACCACTCACGATTGCCAACAATTAGCTAAACAGGCAAAGGATCGATCTGAAAGCAGCTAACTTAGAAAAACAAGATGGATCCTCAAGTTACCGGATAGCAAACTAAGGATATCTGAAGGGAGGCTATATAGAAAGAAAAGAAAAACTTGTGTTTTTGTGAGGTATATTGGATGAAGGGGAGCAGGAAGACACCCTCACAGCTGACATAACCTTAACTTGCGGTGACACATTCCAGGTCCCAAGCAACAGAATTCCTTTGTGCGCTTGTCTGTTGCTGTGCATGCTGATGTTTGACAGCTCGGTTTCTGGAAGATGTTGTTTACAAAGAGCTGCTGGAAGCTGTCTGCATGCAAAGTTTAAACTAAGAACATTTCACAATTTGCATACATCACATAAGATTTGCCTGTCTGATTTGTCACATTGCACTTAGGCAAATATCATCTTATTTGTTCCTTAATTCTACACTACATATTAGACAAAAACAGGGGATTAAAGCTCAGAAGCCAAACACTGTGTCTAAGGTCATGGAGTGATACAATTAATGGAGTTATCTGAGTGAAGAGTTTCAGCCTACAAATGTTGTATGCAGTCAAGAATTGTTTTTTTTTTTTTTACTGTACGTTATTTGAATGTACATCAACATTAATGTTAACCCCACATTTCTTTAGGTATTGCACAACAGTTTTTCTCAAAACTAAAGGAATGAGAATAAATTAGGGGTCTTTGTGACAGTCTGCTGGTAACAAAGAACCTAAAAATCTCGTTTAAAATATGGTTATTGATCTATTATATGTATTCCACGCTGGCTTATCTCTTGAGTTAGGGGCTTTTTTCGCTTCTTGAAAAATTCATAAGTAAGAGTTAAGTGGCTTAAAGTAAAAAAAAGCCTAGAAAATGGTGCTGGGTCAACACATTTGCAAAGTTCTGTTCCCATACTGCAAAAGACGACCATGTAAACATAAAAAGGTAAATATTTCCATGTTAAAACATGAAATTGGATCAACCAGCTTTGCTTTAACGTCATGTGGATGATTATATTTAATTAACAAAATACAAAATAATCCAAAACATTCTTTTTTTTAACAAATCAAGAAAAGGATATATGGTTGAAAACTTCTTGAGTGGTTGAAAAAAAAAGCCTCCATATCAGAGCACACACAGAACTGTTCCTTATCTTGTTTGTACTCAACTGTTCACAGAACTTTTCCTAAAGAGCTCACAAGCTTGTCAGTGCTGCGTAAAAGTCAACCACCCCCTCAGGATGTTCTTCACTCAGATTATTTGGCGCCACATCAGCATGGCACTCATACTCACAATAAAGCCAACCCTTCCAGGTATTATTATGACGGTGACATTTGCCAATAGAAGGGCAGGCAATCACAATAGATGTATCCATTGCAGTAAAAATGATTTATAGCAACTCTGTTAGACAAGATGATCCGGAGAGGGCATGTTATAACTATAGCGAAGGAGGATAATGGCACTCTAATGTGAAACTTCTTCCCATCCAGCGTTGAAAAGCCTTGACTGGCTCACAAACCCTCTTCCTCAGATGACTGAGCCTCCTGGCCTTCACAATGTCTATTTCTCCCTCAGATAAACGTTGCCATAAATAAAGTATCACAAAGCGCAATCACCTCACTGTTTAAAGAGACGTAGCACCCTCCCACACATTGTTTGATCTAATCTACTTGGTTTGGTTTGAGACGGCCGACCTGGTTGAGTGATTGTGGCCGTTGCCGTGTTGGAGAGCTATAGGTGTGGGTGGTATTGGCCATCTGAGGATTTTCAGTGCTACAGACCAGATGGTCGCCAACTTTGTGTTGATCTTGGAGCATGAATGTGCCAACACAGCTTCCGCCATAGGGGCATAAGAAGAGTCAAGATGTTAGACATGCTCCCCACACCGAGGTCCTGGCTGTGGAGGCCACAGACGGATTATGTTTGGGTCTGGATGGGCAGAAATAGTCTCTGTAGGAGAGCCTGCAGGGAGTGAAGATGAGCATAGGGCAGGGTTTGGATTCATATCAACCAGCTGGTCTTTGTTGTCAGAGCTTACAATTCTAAACTTTATTCAGTTTAAAAATGTGACTATTCAAAGTTGTTTTAAAGTCCTGAAAAAAATGAAAACTTATTTGCCGGCTTTCAATCTATGAATCTATCTTTAATGACCAACTAGGATGAATAGTGTATGTTTCCTTTTCGCCAGTAAGTTTTTGGTTTTTGGAGCGACCTCCTGGAGTCTTTACAGATTGTTACCCCAGCAGTAATGTGTTGTACTGGGAAAAGAGTCTGTTTCACTTTGCATGGAAGCAGCTCCAAAATGTTTTGACGGATGAGGTTTTACCTTGGCATGTGATATTTATCTTATGGACATATTATTTTTCAGTGAATTCTAATTTCCCTTTTAGATTTATATAAATGTTAAATCATTCTAACCAATATTTAGTGTGCTATGGGTGTCCTGATGCTCAATGAGAGTTATCCATGTTTAAGCAGTCGAACTCCAATTAGACTTGATGACATTACTGACTTTTTTTGCTTTATTTCAATATGGAGCTTCATCTTTGAAATAAAAACCAATAAACTGACAACTTGTGGACAAAAAAACTGATGTGGAAGTGCTGAAATGGTGCAGCTGGAGTGTCATCTGCCTCATCAGCTCCACCACAGGCATCCCACTGTGATTTCAGCCCCCCCCCCCCCCCCTTTTAGATATCTGTCCAACATCCTCTTCACTTAAACATCAGAAAATACCATTTCCATGCTGGTGAAAAACAGGACCCTGTGTTTTATCCTTAAACTTTGGATTATCCAAAGCTCTGAAGTGCAGAATACATTGCTTTTTAAAAAATCTTTTGTCATCTTGTTGTGATCTTTTACTTGGGAGCCAATCTTCAAACATGCTCCAAGTGCTTCTCAGCCTATATTGTGAGCAATTCCACCTCTGCTGCTGGCAAAGGGCTCATGTGTAGCTGACTGACTCTAATGCTGACCTGCACATCTTTACAGCAGGTATTTCCGATCCCTGAGAGGCCTGCGGTGTCCCTAGAATGTGGCCTCCAAAACTATCAGGTAATTTTAGGTCTGCTCTGTTACAGAGAATTTTCCATTTCCTGCCTTTCTCATGTGCCTCCATAAACAAAGGAAAGGAAAGAAGGAAGGTGTGAGGCGTGAATATTGGGTTTTGTTCCCCTCTGAGCACGTCTGAAATAAAATAAAGCTGAAGGGAGACAAATGAATGAAAACAGTGTTGGGTTATTATGATGTGATGTACGTTTTCATATATCAAGGGTCTAATGTAAGAAGAACCAGCACACATGACTTTTACTTCGTATTTAGTGGTGCATGAATCTTGCCAGTGAACAATAATAAAAAGACAACATCATACTGCTGTAAACAAAAACAATAAGATATGTTGAACCCTGTTTTCATGTCAAATAATAATAATAATAATAATGGTCTCCACTGTGACCTCTAGATTTTAGATAGATGGCTTCATTTTCTTATGATCGTCACCTTTATATTTTTTCTCCTCAGATTTCTCCAGTATCACGCTATACTGTGGACCCAAACTACCCCCTACAATACAAAGTTTTGAAAGTTTATATTTCTTATTTTTTAGGCGAAAACAATGAATAGAAGGCAGAGCATGTGTCAGAAGTGACAGCAAGCTTATCTAAAAATCATAGATTTTCAGATGCTCCCGCTGAAACTAGCATGGGCTTGTTTGCTCCTCCAGTGCTGAGATGTTAGACAGAATAGCCAGGAAGCTTGTCAGGTTGGTCGAAATATGAGAATACATGAAGCTTTACACCCACACCTCTCCAGCTTGCTAACACACACTTCTGCTCCCTCCAACATGTTTTCTAAGAGACTTTAACAAGAGAAGTTCACCCTCTACTTGGGTACAGGACTCATCATGGTGTCGGTACATGTGAAAAGAAACAGAAATGGAGCAGATGGAAAGAAATAATTGGCCACACTGGTCGTGTGTCCAGCTCGAAACCATGAGTTAACCATACTGCTGCTTCTGTTAGCGTTTGACCTAACTCCCCATTTAAGAGGCTCGATCTAGGTGCATGTTCACCTACTGAAGCATTTCAGCTCTTCAAGGCAGCCTGTTAGACAGACGAATTCGAGAGAGACCATACGGAGAGTATAACAGAGAGAGACCTTTAGAGGAAAATACCCTTCTAAACAAACGGTTCAATTCAGCTGTACAGACCTTAAACTTTTCTGAAATCAAGGGAAATACTCAGCCACTCATATGAGATGAGGAGAAAGAAACAAGAATCTAGCTTAATCTATTCGTTTCATACAGATGCAACCTTTGATGCTGTCTGATTTCATGAATTTCCAGGTGCACAGATTTGTGACTCCCTACTGACTCACTTGCATTAAGTGCTTTGTGTGGCAACAGATGTCCCCAAGATTAGCTTTAAAGCCAAAATACAAACAAACAGAGCACATTACAGCTGTCTCCAGATAATTTAATTTGAGAACACCAGTACAGACCATTCAACGTCTTCACTTTTATTTAGTATTAATGTGTCTCATTTATTAATTAGGGATTTTCACTAATTATGCACATATTTACATATCAAAAACAGACATTTTAGTTGACCCTCTCGTGATACAAAGTCATGAAAAAAACAATGCAAATGCCTTCAAATTGCCCCTAGGAGTGAATGTGGTTGTTTGTCTATTTGTGGCCCTTTAATGGACTGGCGACCTGTACAAGGGATAGGCTCCACCCCCACAACCCTTTTGGCAACAAGCAGTATAGAAAATGGATGGATGGATCTGTGCTCTTATGGGTTTAGGGTCTTAACCTTTAATATGTTGGAAATGTTTTTAATTTATTACTGTGAATGTGATTTGATTTGATATTTATGTAAGTCATGGCCCAAACATACACAAAAATTAAACACAACGAGCTGAGAGGCATTTCATGTTGGATGAAGGAGAGAATTTCCACTCCCAGATAAGTATTTTTCGAGGTGGACATTACTGTAGAGGAGCGCATCGGAGCATGAAGTGATCATCTGATTTGGGGGCTTGGAGAAAGAGGCCCGGGAACTGTTCCCCCTCAAGGTCTGGCTAACCCTCTCCTCACTCACCTGTCGGGTTATTTATCACTCATCTGCTGGCTACATGATATCTTCTGCTGCAGCTAAGACGGGTGCTCGTAGCGAAATGTCAGGGATTGTTGCCACCGCCTGTTGCTTTTACTTCCTCCTCCCATCTTTCTGTTCCAGACCGTTCATCCGTATTGCCTCCAGGCGGACAGACTTCTCACATGGCCCCTGTGACACATCCCATCTTTAAAGAGCAGCTTTGAAAGCACATTTGTTCAACATGGCAAAGAGGCTTTCCTAACCTCAGGCGAGCTGAAAGCCTCCACTGTTTGCACAAGTTTGTTTGTGTCTGCATATTTAAATATATTCTTATTAATCTTTGCTTCTCTTATATCTGATGGGTTATTTCTTTGAAGAGAAAAATAAACTTTAAAGACTTTTCTCCTGATACAGATCAGATAAACTATTTACCAGCTTTTCCTGCCTGTTGAAGTGTCAAAGCAGGGTTTCTTTTCCAAAACGGAGTCAGGGCTCTGATTCCATTAGTGGTTATCAGCCCAATCTCGGACAGAAAAAGGGACTAATCGTCTGAGCGGTTGTGGGGAATGAGGGTCGGGGCTGAGGGCTGAGAGAGGTTCCTCTTTACTGACTTTGAAGACTCAAGATGTGCTCCACAGAGAGAATCACTCAGATGAATTGTGTGGACCAAATCAGAAACCATTAGAAGCCCATCTATCTCTCAGTGCGCAGTAGCTGTGTTCCTGAGTGGGCTTTTGCATGTTTTTATGCTTCATGTTGTTTTGTGTCCTTACACAGTAAATATATAGAATATAATTAACTTTCAACTAGCACATAGCAGTTGTCTCTCTATTGATAAGAAAAGTTCAGTTTTTTATAGCCTGACACAATTTCTTGTAATCTTAAATTGGCATGTATATTTATATATTTCTATTTTTTCTGCCTTATCGTCTCACACAAACAACAGCACTGGGGATCTCAGTGTTTTAGCTCCCTTGTTTTTCTAATTCAGGTGTTGTTCTTTCTTGTCTCTTGTTTTGTTCTCCAGAGATCCTGCTTGGTTACGCCTTTTGTTCAGTCTTTAAAGGTAAATCTGTTTTGTCTTGCTCTTTGTCTGCTCTTTGGGTTCTACTCATCCTCCACCACCTGGGACACACTGGGCAAACAAAAGGATGTTTTGAATGTCAGGTTTTTGTTGGTGTTACGCTTGATACAAAAATAATCTAGAAAAACAAAAAAATGACAAATCATTCTACAGGAACTAAACGAGTCTGGTTCACTTTAATGAAGTTTCCAACAAACCATACGCTGAACTGGCCACAGTTATTAAAACACAGCACCACAGGTTGGACTTGCCAAGCTAATTCACAGATAACCGAAATTTATATAACATCATCAGTTTTCTGTCAGACATATCTTTACCTCAATGAAGTTTTGATTTTTTTCAATTCTTTCACAAAACTAGGTTTCACCACCACTTTCATTTTCTTTCTGAATTTTGTAGTGCTTGCACACACTGATGCTGCACATAATTAGCTAAGCTTTATCAGAATTTTTACAACTAGGTATTGAATTTTGAAACCTAGAACTGGGATATGGTTTATTAAATATTAGATAAGCATTTTAAGTTATTCTCTCTAAAAGTAGCCCGTCAAATTAGTGGAAAATCTTTCATTTGTTATTCTCGATCCAATAAAAATCTGCCTCAGGCAGACTTTTAGTCAGGCAACATTTCAGATTTTCATGGAAATGCATCCATAAATCCAGAATTGATAGCAGGGGTGTACTTTTAATTTAATTTTTTTGATTTATTATCTTCAGATGACTGTTCAAACAGGGTGCCACAAAGGTGTAGTGGTTAGCACTGTTGCCTCACAGCAAGAAGGTTCTGGGTTTGAGTCCCGGGGTTCCCAGGAGTGTGGAGGTTGCATGTTTTCACTTTATCTGTGTGGGTTCTCTCTGGGTTCTTGGCTTCCTCCCAGTCCAAAAACCTGCGTGTTAGGTTGATTGGACATTCCAAGTTGCCCTTGTGAGTGTGTGTGGTTTTTATGTCCTTGTGTGTGGCCCTGTGATGGACTGTCCAGGGTATACCCTGCCTCTCGCCCATTGACCACTGGGATAGGCTCCAGTTCTCCCTGCAACCCCATTAGGAAACAAATGTAAACAATAATGGATTGATGGACTGTTTACACATAAGTGTTTACAAATTGATGCTGTTCTGACAGTGGGTCCAGCTTCTCTGGCCCTGATCTATCCATCCTCATATAAAATTGTATCAAATTCCTGCAGCGTCAACAGAATGAATGCATTTTAAGATTTTGTGACTGCTCTTTTTTGAAATTCAACAAAAAATAATTAGAATAACTTATCCAGGCTTATACTGACCTTAAACCTACCCTAAAGCTCCTAAACTCTCCATTTTGTGCCATCATCAACTTGTCAAAAATGACCTATTTCTCGAAATATCAACAACTACACAAACAGTACACACCAGCTTTGCAGGGTTTGCCATACCACATTTGGCGTACATGCCCTATAAACTCGGTGCAGCAGGAAAACACCTTCTCCGCGTTGACATTTTAGGTTTTGACATTTGTCTGCTTTCACAGGCTGTACAGACATGCTGACTGATATGGGGGTCAGATATGCTGCTTTTTCAGTTTTCTCCAACCTTTCAGCTACTTCGAAAAAGGCAGTTTGTTTTGCTTAAATCTCCAGGCAGGCGTCAGGACAGCTGAGGGAGACCGACCACATGCAACATGCAGCTGACTGCTCTCTGGACTCTCATTTCTTTTGGTAAAGAGGAGTCAATTATAAATTTAAATAGCCAAACTTTTAAAAGTAACCAACACTTAGGTTGATTGCATTCACTCTCCATTGTTTTTACAAAAGTTTGCAGGGTTTTTATAATTGTCTCTATAATATGCACTGCCTTTTATCCAGCTCATAAAAGCGACTCACATTAATCAGGCTTAGTGTTCGTGAACTATATGAGATGATTGGGACAATTAGTGGAGCGTGTCTTTGAGATGTATTTCATCCAAACCCACTCAACAGACGTTATGAGACTTTACCTCCATTAAAAGTATGGATATTATTCATATTAGTGTCCCAAACTGAACAAAGAGGTTCATTCAAAGGTGTCTGTCTCATATCCGTGATAACTGTCAAGTAGTTCATGTATGGTAAAGAGGAGAAGGGAGAAAAAATAGCTTCCTCAAAACATGGCAGATTTAATTTGTCTGCCTGGATGAAAATTGGCCAGCGAGGAAAACAAACGACAGTTACATGGGCTGATGGTAGCAATTCGTCAGGGGAAGATTGAGGGGCCGTTCTAGAGATAGCTCACATCTCCATAAATCATGTTGACAATTGACTTGAACTGGAGGAGGAGGAGGTCTCCCATAAAGCCTGCCTGAACAGGCGCTCATATAGGACGTCTTCCTGCTTCTGCACAGAAATAGAAACGACAGCTTGATGCATTGAGGATGGACCTGCAATGGCTGACTGAAACACTTTTTAAAGTTGTAATTTGTCTTTTGAAAAAAAAAAACTTTAATGGTATCATTGGTTTAGCACCAAACCGTACCAAAACTCTTTTAGGGGACCCAACTCCTTCAAAGTTATTTGGTAAAGTTTTTAATTTAGCAAACATTAATGAATATAGCTGATACAGAGGACTGTATTCCGTTTACTTTCAGTTGGTCTGTCTGATGTAGAAATTCTTAAATTCACATAGACCAACAATATTGCTTCTACAGTGAAAATTAACCTGCTAAATTCAGCTTGTCAAAATAGATTTACAACTAAAAAAGCAGTCTGGTTCTTGTGAATGTTGACAAAAGGACCTTACTGCTTCAAGCAAACTTAAACCATTCTATTTTGACTCCAAGAAATTAGCTTTGTGTGAGATATTTTTTTTTATAGTTCTCTTAGCTTTCTGAAGGTTTTATTTTTATGCATTGTCCGCTTTTTCACTCATTTTCACTCCAGTCCCTGTGCCGGATAATTGTTAGAGGAATGTATTTTTTCTTTCTGAAGCCACATAACAGTGACCTGTCCTTTAAGAGGTGAGGAGGCCCCTAACTCAAAAAGTGATATAAAGAACTTAGCAACGGAGCTGTTTTAATTGGATCACAGGGCACAAAGACACAGCATTTGTTACCATTTACTTTGCTTCTTCTGTGAAAAAAAAACACATTTTGACGGACAGAAAATAGCATTTTTGGAGCAACCTGGTGAGTCGTTAGATGAAAAATTGGCATTTCCCAGCATGGTGAGCAGTATATCCCGAAAACATTTGAAGAAACTGGACAAGTGGAGGACAAACTCCGCCAGTGAATGGAACAAAAAGGCAGCTAACATTCAAAGAAATGCTTTGAAATATCTTTCAAGAAGCCCGGAGAACTATTCCTGAAAACCACGCAGCACAGACTTGACTATAAACTTAATTGGAAACTCTGTTTTCAAACTGTATTTACATTTGTGTTTGTTCCTACATATTTTCAGTAAAGCCGTTGATCAGGCCTGTTGCACATTTCTGTATCTCCACTAACAACAACTTAAACCTCTCCAATTGTCTAAATGTCCATTAAGCAAGGGTAAACCAGTCATCTGGCCACTCATCTTTCTTAATAGCATCTTCTACCCTTCTGCTTTCAATGCGGATGGAGGAAGGAAACCTAAATGAATAAAACTAAAACAGGTATGATCTTTCACGATTATTTACAGTGCTGTACATGTAATATGAGTTGTAACCTGTTGATAGCATTAGAAAATGTAATGCGATGATAAAGGTAGAACTTTAATATCTAGCCTTACTCAATTACAGAAACAGTGATGTGATTACAGTGAGTTACCTGCGTTATGATGCATTACTTCCACCTGAGCAGACTACATTGTGCTGGGAACACATTATTGCTGGGCCTGTGGATTGGTCTGCGGCACCCAGTTGAGTGTGTAAGCTTCCACCTCTCGCTGGCTGCCTCTCTGTCGGCACCTTGGAGAGCTGTGTTTATGCGACTTCACCTGATGTTGATTCCACTGAGCACCACTGAGCAGATGACAGACTTAGTCAGCGGCCGAGAGAAATCCACAGTCCAACACCCAGCAGGCCACTGTTTCACTTTTTCTCTGTTTATTTGTGTCAGTCTGTCTATCACATTATTTTTCCTTATTTTTTTAACATGATCATGTTTTGAAAATCTTTTAAAACCCAACTTCCCCTTACAATATTTGATTCACAACGATTGACTTCTTTCACCATTATTCATTGACTTCATTGAGTAAAATTGTATAATGCTCATTTAAATTCTAAAAAAGCAAGCATAAACTTTCTCGTGGAGCTGCGTAATTACTGGAGAAGTTACATTTTCTTTCCCTTGAAGTAATCTATTTTAGTACCTCTAATATACATCAGATCCATCCAACAATGCAAAATGAGCTACGCTGCTATTGGTGACATGACAAATTAGGGTGTCCACAAGGCCAATAAATCGGTACAGACTGCTTTTTCAAATAGTGCCTTTATCCTGATTATACATGCCTCCAATTCCAATTAAAAACCAAGACAAAAGTGGGGTATTTCTTTGATTACTTTTGCAGTCTTATCATCTGCTTTGCCAACTGGACAGAGAACAGGGTTAAGTGAGTTTTTGGTTTGGAATTACTGACCATCACTCAGCTCCCTGTTGGTTTCATTTTCTCTTATTGTATCTGATCCTTTTGATTGTTATGCCAAAAAAGCACATAAAACATTTCCATACCTGTCTTTATTTTAAGAAAACACATTATTGTCCAAGTAAGGGTATAGAGTTGAAGGATTATTTACACCAAATGATCTAGTTTTGCTGTCCTGCCCTCTGTACAAATGTATGCACTTTGTTAGTCTAGCATGTGCAATATATATTTTTGGACATATCTAACCTGCAGTGGAACACAACATGTAGCCTGACAATTTTCAGAAACATACTGTCAGAAAAGACAAACCGAATTTGACATGCGGACGTGGATAGAAAAATAGAAGGAAAGACAACACGCCTGGAACTCGGTGAACTTCCCACCGTCCAATTTTCACTCTGAATAACCATGAGGAGAAGGAAGGGTGTCCTCATGGTAGCTCAGGAGTTGTTAAATGTGTAAAACCAGTTAATTCTGCTCTTGCTCAGTTGGCTCATTCGCCTTGAAATTGGTCAGGAGAGCGAACTGAGGTGCATTTATAATGAATGCAGTCTCATTCTTCCATGTGCACTGTGCTGTCTCTCCCCTCCTTGTTCTTAATTCATGTCTGCCTCTTCAAATATTTAAAAGTAGAACTTCAGAACTGAAGTGACTGCAAACACTCAACGTGATAAGACAGATTGTTGAACAAGACAGGAGTTTACTCAAACATATGGTCACATGGGCTGGTGGCTAAGTTAGGAAAACCTACTGAGACTTAAATACCTCAAATACGCTTTTTCATCTAAATGGGTCCCGCAATAAAGGGCAGCATATAATCAGTTCCAGTCACAACACTTTATCTATGTATAGCTTTAGGTATTCTTCAGGTATTCTACAAGGGATGATTATTCTAAAATATTTCGAAACATTTCCCTTAATAGTTGTTATGTAATCTTTATGACTCATCTGAAGCTCTGTAAATAAATCAGTTATAAATTCAGTATATGAATATAATCTGGCTGCATTAGTGTGCACTTTCCTGAAACTGAGGCTTTGTTTTAAAAGGGCAAGTGGTCATGGGATCTCTGGGTTGTTAAATATGATACATTTGGGAGCAGGAGCCAGAAAGAAATAGCCAGGAAGCTATAGATGACATCACAGTGATTATGATTAAAGTGCAATGAAACCAATGTATATTTATTAATTCATATTCAGCCAACCTTACCAATTTTAGTTTTAAACTAATTCAGTCCAGCTCAAAGTTGGGTATGTTTAAAAAAAAATCTATGAATCATCAAAACTAGAAATGGTGTAAATATTAAATAATCCCCTTTTAACTTGATGTTATGGTCTCCATATGAGAGACCCAAATCTCCTTAGGGGACATACATCATCCTGAATACAGTCAGACGAGGAAGCGACTGTCCCAAATGACTGGGAATTAGTGTAGAGGGGGCGATAATTAACTCAGATTCTGGTATCTTCCCTCCCTCACTCCTCTACATTTTCCATTCCGTCTCATCTACATCTGCACTCGTCTCCGCTCACAAAGAGGGCACAGGTAATTTACAACGAAAGAATAAGGATATGAGGGGTGACGGGTGTTGAGTCCTTTCAGGGGAAGGTTATGGTTGACACCGATCCCTTTTGAACTGAGTCGAGTGAGATCAAACAACTCATCCACGTTGGCGTGTAGAGTAGGGAGATGGTGGCTGCTCCGCCCTACCACTCCCACCCATCACTGCAACAAGGCGCCTGTGATGTCAGCACCGTCAACCAGTGTGAACACAAGCAAACCGCCTGAGTTTGAGCTGCTCTTTCTGCCTGCAGCTGAGCAACAGGAATCATTCAAATGGAGGGAGAAGTATACTTTGAAAAACTGTATGTTTTCTAATATATAGTCTATGAAATTATAGCACATTTTATGTTATGAGTGTAATATTTCATTAACCGTTTAACCTGTTAAACTAATCCTAAGATTTGATCAGAATGAAGGTCAGTACTCTGAAACAAGAGATTCTTCTGAGGAATATACTGAAATAATAAGTCTTTAAGACAAGAAGCTCTTAAAGATTTAGTAAGATTTACCAGCTGGGTGATCTCCTTTTGCTTTCATGAAAATCCTTGTAAGCCTTTGGTTTCCAATGTGTCTTCTGTTTTTACTCCTTTTACTTACACCGTTAATTATAAAGTAGTCATGAACAGAATATGAAGTATTAACGGTGACGAGTACAACATTTATTTAAACAGAATGTATGGGTTGGTGTTCAGCCATGTCGACTGACGAAAGACGAAAAGATTGATAGTGAAAGGAAAGTAATGGGAAAGTTACACATAATTTTTAAGTTTCCTATGTTTCTCAATACGTTAATAGATGCCATTAGCTACAAGTGTAAGATATTTTTTTTGAGATAACACGTTTTCTTGGCATCAAAATGAATAACTGCAAATGGTCTCGCTTTTCGTGGCAACAAGCAGAATAAATCTGATCTTTTTTTTGCACAACAGAAAAGGCAGAGTAATTGTCAGAGTAACCTGTTTTGAAATGAGATCCAATGACTTACTTACGATTCCTCCTGGCCGCCTCCTTTTGAAGGTTTTCAGGGCATGTCCCATTAAAACGAGGCCCAAGGGCAGACCTACAGTTGGCTGGAGAAATTCTATATCTCTTACATATCTCTTCTGGCTTGTGAAAGCTTCCCCTGGATCCCTCTGGAGGAGCTGGATAGCGTCACTGGGGGGCGATGCCTGGGTTTCTCCTGTGAAATTATTGCTCCCTCATCTTGACCTCAGTTACACAGAAGCTTGAACAGTCGACAGGAAGTAAGGCTGTTCAATCTTTTTATTCATTGCCTCTGTGGCTCTCACTGTATCGATTGAACACCTTCTGGTATGAAAGTAAAACAATATTGTTGTAAGAATACTCTTGACAAGAGCTTCCAAGAGAAATCTGTATCTTAACTTGAGTCACATATGCTTTCGAGAAGGAATGTTGCTTCACTTTCATCAGATGATTACCTCTCATTTGACTTGCATCTGCAGATGATGCTGATGTGATAATGTGAAACATGTAGGGTTCATAAATGTATGTGTTTGAGTCTTTGTGTGTGTGACTGTGTGTTTGTGTGTGTCTGAGCCGAACTGCCAGTGTACAGTCACTGATCTTACCTTTCATCCCTGCTTCTGTGGCAGGCTGCCATGAGCCCGTATCATTTACCACAATACACCTGTTGGGGTGAATTTGATACCTGAAGATAATGGATTGGAGTTCAAAGAGGAGAAGGCAGACAGGAAAACCTTTTCCAGAGGTCATATTTCATAAGCAATCTGCGCTGATGCAAACACAAGCATGCACCCACATACACAGATGTGGATGAGTGCAGGGCTGTACTGTAGCAGAAAGTTTCACATCGGCCCGAGGCATGAAAAGAAGCTGAAACAAGCTTTGGTTACTGCAAATATGATACTGCAAAGAACACAATCTGTATCTCCTTATGTGTTAAGAAGGATATCATGAGCCAGGATGTGGGTAGTTTTTGGTGTGCAGATCACCACAAAAGAGCCTTTTCTTTAGAAGCTCCACAGTTTCACACCATACGGCTGAATGCTGACAGGATTTCCACCGAAATGAAACAATGGCTTTCTATTCTTCAGCCAATCCACTGATTCAGTGCAATCTTGAACAAGCTAGAATTTGAAGTATGCATACGCAATATAGGCAAAAATCAAAGATTTAATAGTGTGTAATTGAATGCCCATGCACGCATGAATAAAAGATCTTGTGTTGCAAAGAGCAGACTGAGTTTTGCAAACTTGCTTTAATTATAAAAAGGCATAGAATTCTTCTATAAATGTGAGCATGTGCAGTTGTCTGTTTTTCCTGTGTGGCCCTGTGATGTGCTGGCCAGGGTGTACCCCGCATCCAGCTCAATGACGCCTGGGGCACCAGAAATAAGTGAATATGGCCAATAGATAGATTGATTTTACTGATATGTGCCATTTTTGACCACATTATGCATAAAATCACATGCGAAAGTCTTTTTTTATGGCACCTGCTCCTTAATCAAGCGTCTGACTAATATATGGGTTCAACGTTTTGTTTTGGTAATTTGGAGTGTTTTGTTGGATGGGATACAACTGTCCTTGGATCCCCTTCAGGTTAAGAATACATTTCTCTACAGACTGAAACTAAAACAGCAAAGCACAGAACACTGCATGTGTGCTTATAAAATAAACAAAGAAATGAAGAGAGAGATCATGGTTGTGCTGGAAGCAGCTGTGTACTGAAACATCATGGCTTCCTGGGTCAGATTTATGGCAGCTCATCCCCTCCACTACTATGTGATAGAAAAGTTGACTGCACCGCGCCAGACACAATAATTCATTCCCCGTCTCGTTGCATTTTATTCAGCAGAGTACATCTATGAGGATTTGGCTCCTTTTTTGGACCAATAAATGTAATCGCTGCCTGCCAGGACCAAGGTCGACCTGTTTTCCTTATGCATTGTGATGCTCATTTTGGCCTTCATTGAAGGTCGATGAGCTGTTTATTTTTACCTATCCCTGTGAGATGGATTGAGGACGGGGTTTTTAATCTTGATGTAATTACGGATCATAGTTTACCTTTATTTTTGTTTTTTTGTCCGCATGGGCCAATGCAGAGATGTTAACAAACTAACAGAGTGGACACATCTGCATGAATTGATTACTAATTTTACTCTCAGCCCTAAGACAAATTTCCTCCGAGTTAACAATCCTGTTATTGTAACTGATGGTCTGGGCAGTAACTATTGTCTTTTTTATTTGACTTGAAAATCATACCGTACTGTATAAGCCACTACATATGTCACAATGTGACTTTAATGACCAGAAAAACTTGTTGCTGGAAATTAGAAATGAAACTGGAAGTCTTAGAATGTAATCTTGTTTATCAACGGCTGACAGAATAAATCAATAATCAACACCAGTGGTCAAATCCAGTGGGATGCAGTCTGATACCTTGGCAAAGATTTAGCTCTCATTATAAAATGAGTTGAAACTTTTTCTTTACATGTGACCTTCAATATTTTCCCTCTAATAACCTTGTCAGTGTGGGAGCAAAAGGAGAGAAGCAATTAAAATGCTTTTAATCAGAGAGGGTTTCTGCCGTTACCAAAA
This sequence comes from Menidia beryllina, assembly GCA_013363375.1. Classification (NCBI taxonomy): domain Eukaryota; kingdom Metazoa; phylum Chordata; class Actinopteri; order Atheriniformes; family Atherinopsidae; genus Menidia; species Menidia beryllina. The sequence goes on from JABUIW010000156.1 coordinate 6,412,703, forward strand.
TAAACCTTGAATGGGTCCACTGCTTTGGTGTCATATTTGTGAGACACCTTTTCTTTTTTTCTTTAAACCAGGGGTGAATGGAATAAATCATTACTTCAGAGGCAGGTCTTACTTCTCATATAACAACAGCAGAAAGCAATTATCTGTTTCAGCTTTTCTCACGTTTGTGAAAAGCCATCAAACTTTTTCACGTGAATTTGAAAGCATATGTGATAATAAAACAAGTGTTTTTTGTTTGACATCAGGAAACAAGCATAACAACAAATACTGCATTTTAAATTATTGTTAATCCACAAAGTTTCTTGTCCTTGTTTTTCACTTTGCCGCCCAAAGGATCTATTTAGATACTTTGAAAAGCAAACTGAAAATATCTAGAATTTCTCAAATAAACAAAATGTGAGTAAGCCTGCAACAAAAATCAAACATTTTTGTTTTTAATACAGATTACAGATTGGCTCTCAACTGTGCCACTTTGGATAATTTAACAAATTTATTGAAACACAGACATAGTCATGCCAGACCAGTAGGCAGTGGTTACGGCCAATAACTACGCATAAAACAGTGAAAAACATTTTAAGAATTCCCAATCAGCTGGATTTTCTCAGGTGAAAACAGAATCAAAATACCAAATTTGTTCATTGCCAAAATTGGAAAAAAGGTATTTGTTGGATGCAAACAGACAAGATGTGACAGTTTCAGGTGGTACAAGACCAGGAAAACATTAGAAAAGTGGCGTATAGGTGTCACTGCACAAAACAACTTGTGTCGCATTCACTGAAAACAGAGTTTTACTTAAATGTTCAAAAATCGAAAGTGTTTTAAAAAAATCTGATTATCCAATAAATGAAATCTACATTTGCATTTAAATGAGATGTTCAAATGCAGACAAAAAAAGTTTGTTTTCCTAAATATCCGTGTTGACGTGGATGGGTACGACCTGAAAAATACCAACAGTCGTCTTTTCGAAACGTGGCGCTTGACAAAGGGATGTCTGAGATTCTGCCAGGAAAATGAGTGCGGCATTCTTACGACCAAAATTTTGGATTGTTGTCTTTTTTTTCTTCTGAAGCAGCAACAAGAGCAGCCGGGTCAGCCAGTCCATCAGCAGCTCAGACAGATAACTCACAGCTCAAACAAAAGGATTTGCTCTGCTACACAGTACCAGCACAAAGAGACACACACCTCCTTCTGCCTTTGCCCTCACATTCTTAAGGTGGCTTTCCATCTTGATGACACCTAAGACATGACCCCCAGGTTTCCAGTAACACTTCGCTGCATGAGGATCAAAAGAGACAAAGGAGTGGTTAACAGGAAGAAAAACTAATTCGGTGTAATGCGATAGCCGGCTCAGTTCAAGCGTAATGTGGCAGGTGTACAAGTGCCAGCAGTGTCCCTGAGCCGCCGTCACCTGCCAGGCCCCGCTGACTGACACCACAACGTTTCCCACACCATAACAAAACCAGCAGGGCGCTCGCTGTACTGTGCGCTCTCAAAGGCGCCTTCTGGCAGCCCATAAAGCCCCACCAGGCTCCAAGCCCTGCAGTCATTCAATTAAGAATTTACTGAGCTATCGATTTCACCACAAGGGTAGTGTCTCACATCTTGGAAACAATGAAGAGCCCATAAAACCCATACTACCCTTTTACCTAAAGGGGCGATGACTTTGGCTTCATTGTGGAGAGGGGCATGTGGAGATGGATGGATGTTGTATGAAGTGAGCACAAACTGCCTGAATCCTGCTCTCCTTTGTATGCCGTGCCCACTTTGAATGAAATATGGTTACTACAAAAATGATGTTTTATGTTACAGCCAAAATCCAAAATAAACTTTCACTGACCTAAAATCTTTTCTAATCACAAGGAATGAATATACTTCGGTTTCAAGGTTTGCTCATTTAAACAGCTTAGACTCAAGTGACGTAGGTCCAAGAACACTGGAACAGGAGATTTAACATTGTTATTGACAAAAATATTTACAAAATAAGAAATTCTCAAGGTCTAAAAGTTTTGTTTTTTTCTTTCACTGTTGTTCAGAATTTTCTTGTCTCTGTTAACTAGTCCCTTTGCATTGTTCCTGAATTGTGTCCTTGAATTTAGCTCCCTGCTGTTGTTTCACACTGAAGGTCCAGTCAAACATTTCTTTTCTGTGACAAAATGTTCCTAGAAGTTTGTGATCTTGAACTTCATGAATTCTCCAACACTTCCCCACGTATCACGTTCCAAGTCTCAAGGCAAATAGTAGAACAGCCACATCCATTTGATCAACAAATCGATGTCACTAATGTGATTTTATGGCTCAAGAAAAAACTAAGATAACCGCGTAATGTTTGTTGCATCATAATATGATGGTGAAAAAATCCCCACATGGATATCGAAGAGGCTGGATGATGACTCACATAAGTTAAAAGTGAGAAAATCAATTTTAAATATAGGCCTATGTGTGTCTGTGTGTGCGTATATGAGAACTATATACATTAAACTTTGGCAGACTAAATTAATGACTGTTTTGGTTACACAATTACCTCAAAATACATTTTCTTCTTAATAGTTAATATTTTACTCGACAGTAAACAGAATTATTTACCACTTGATGGCAGCAGAAAATAAGCTGTAGGCATAGAATAGAATACAATAAAATAAAACGCAAAAAAACTAAGTTTCTTCTAAATTTAAAATCAGCGATAAAAAACCTATTAAAGCAATGACTGTATGGTGCGTGATTAAATCAGACATGACAAGAAATAAAAAACTCAAATAAAAACCAAACGTTTTAAGGCACCAATACATAAAGTGCCACACTAAAGCAAGATATTATATTTGTACTGCAAAAATAAAAGAAAACTCCAGAACAGCATTTGTTCTTCGTGAAACCTTTTCTTAAGAAAACGATCTGACCTTCTACATGCCTCAATATGTTCAGCAGCACAGATCTCTATGTTGTAGAGTTATCACAAAGACTCTATACGCTTAAACCAAAGACTCTATACGCTGACACAGTCAATTTAAATTATTTTGCACCAAGACAATAAGCTAAAAAGCACCACAGACCCTTTAAACATGTAAAAGAAATTACAATAAAGCCATAAACATGAAGTATAATGACTTTAATACAGTGACTTCTCTCTGGAAATCATGCGTTTGATGAATACCCATAAATATTGCGTTTTCTTCTTCATTTACAACATTTATCTCTTCCTTTGTCTTTGCCAAGACCATTTCACAGCCAAGTCTGGCTCATAAAATCCTCTGAATACTGACAATGGAAGCAAAGTAGCCAGAGTGCAATGTTGTAAATCTCCTGTGAACTCTGTCTGTGTGTACAGCGACCCCATGTGGCATCTTGAAAAGACACTTGATAAACTTTGGGGCCACTCTCAACAGAATGATCCCAGCCCTTCTAAACAATCTCTTGTGCATATTTCAGTGTGTTTATCATTTGCTTAGGAGTTTTAAAAGAGAACTGTTGGTGCAACATGGGTTGAGCTGATTAGGGGAGCAACTGAGACTGTTATGAACGTGATCGGGGATGGAGAAGACACGGAGTATTAGCTGGGGAGGAAATGAGTGAAAGAGGGTAGAACAGCCAAGGGAGAGTACATTTAGATGCCTCATGAATTCGGTCACAGCAGCACAATGAAATCTTTATCCGTGGAGGATGAGGCAGGGGACTTGGCAGAGTCCTGACTTATCACAGCAAGGGTGAAAAATAGAAATCCCACTGTCCCCTGTTGGCTCTCCCTCATGTCAGCTGCCTTGGTTACTGGCTTGGCTGCCAGCGACCCCCCGCCACTCCAGCCCTTCATCTCTCCTCCTCCCTTTATTCCTCTCAGCCTTTCTCAATCCAACTCTGCTTCATAATCATCTGTTTCTTTCTCCACCTTCCCCCCTCGCTTGTGCCCACTGTCCATCGATCTCTTGTTTTTTCAGTCCCCCTACTTTTTCGTGTGTTATTACTACCAATATTATTCATCCTACCATAATGTCATTCTTCAACTTCATGTCATCACGCGTGTGTGACTAAAGAAAAATGCAGATCCGAAAAAACTACAGATTGCTGCTTCTTGCTCAAAACCAACAGAAATGTTTGCAATGTAAAACATCCAAGCTTTGCTTTCCTTGTTACAGGTTGTTCTGGTTATTATATGTTGTTAGTACATGCATGAAAACTCAGAAATAAAACTGGAAATCAAATCAAGTCCTACCTTAAGATGAGCTGTTTGGAACTTCTCCTGCAGGCACAGCTGGTTGACAGCTGTTTGCTGCAGTTCTTCTGACTTTTCCCTCCAGGTGAGTCAGTTTCTGTCTCTGTCTTTCCAGTTCAGTCTGATCACATTGGCTTCAAGCAGAAAGTCCAGCTGACCTCCGTTCAGAAAGGAAAGAGTAAAAAAAAAAAAAGAAAACAGAAAAAAGAACAGTGAAAAAGAGTTGACAGCTCTCCTGATCAGCTCGGCTCCTGATCAGCTCGGCTCCTGATCAGCTCGGCTCCTTCCAGCGCTCGGGCTGAGTGAAGTGTGAGACAAAGTAATCTTCAGGTGAAAAACAGATCTCTTTCCTCTGCTGCCTGTGCATGCTCTACCTGCTCAGAGCGATGTGGACAGGCTCGCGCAGCAGCTCTCGCTCTTGTGTCTGAGCGCTGTGCTGTTGCTCCATCCATTCAGCCTCCCCTCCCTCCTCTCTCTCCTTCCATGCCTGCATGGCTCATGAATGTTTAGACACACTAGTTGTGGCTGAAAGGCTCTGAATTAACCCGCAGGACTCAAAACACACTCTTTGGCTCCACTCCATTTTCCAAAGTTTTTCTTTGTACTCCATTTGCTGTGACCCCTTTCATGGTGTATGTGACCCTCCTGAATGGTACAATCAGTTCTTTTCTGGTGGAATGATAGTCTATTAACTGTTTGGTCCTTGCACATGACTGGATTTCATCAGCAGTCTGTCTCAGGCTGTGATAAAGGATTATACCCAAACATATGCGATGAATGCACAGTCAGGTTTTTTAATATGCATGCTGCATACATTGTTCTTCATTATAGGAAAATTGGTTGATAAAATAACCTCTTGGAAGTGAAATCAAGTGGTAAGAAAATATTTACCAACCTATCCTTTAGACAATTAATCCCTAATTTAGATAAATTATGGATGAAATATTAGATCAGCTTGTATGATACTGTCTGTTTTGGAAGTTTTACATTAGCTTATGGATGTACATTCACAACAACAAGTGCTTAACTCTTGAAAACACTTTAGAGAACAATGCATTGTTTTGAAATTTAGAATTGATTGAATTGGTTAGTTTAGAGCTATAAGAAAATGATTAAGTGGTTATTTTGCCTAAAAAAAGCTTTTACAGTGCATAAAAAACATATTTGCCTGACAAATCTTAAACCAAATCGGGATTTTTAGAAGCAAACACATTATAAATGAGTCTTGTTGTTCTACAGTTACATTTTTGCAGACAAAATTGTGAAATGTAACATTTATTTTGGACACAGCTAAATTCCAAATAGCATTGCTCTAACCCACATGTTTTGCTCTTTTGTGAGATAGTTAAATATGTCAGCAACCCTAATTGTATGTACACGAGCAGTTGAAACACATGCCACAGCATTGATGGACTTTTGTTGATGACTTGATCTCGCTCTTTTGCATCAATT
>JABUIW010000156.1:6423355-6487138 GCA_013363375.1 Menidia beryllina
ATGTTCTGGACACTCGGGTCAAGAGGGGGGCGGAGCTTTCCACTGACCACTACCTGGTGGTGAGTTGGCTCCGATGGTGGGGGAGGATGCCGGTGAGACCCGGGAGGCCCAAACATGTTGTGAGGGTCTGCTGGGAGCGCCTGGCGGAGTCCCCTGTTAGGCGGAGCTTTAACTCTCACCTCCGGGAGAGCTTCAAGCACGTTCCGAGGGAGGCGGGGGACATTGAGTCCGAATGGGCCGTGTTCCGCGCCTCCATCAATGACGCGGCCTCCCGGAGCTGTGGTCGCAGGGCTGTTGGTGCCTGTCGTGGCGGCAACCCTCGAACCCGCTGGTGGACACCGGCGGTGAGGGATGCCGTCAGGCTGAAGAAGGAGTCCTATCGGGCCTTTTTGGCCTGTGGGACTCCGGAGGCAGCCGATGGGTACCGGCAGTCCAAGCGGCATGCGGCTCGGGTGGTCGCCGAGGCAAAAACTCGGGCGTGGGAGGAGTTTGGGGAGGCCATGGAAAAAGACTTCCGTATGGCCTCGAGGCGATTCTGGTCCACCATCCGGCGTCTCAGGGGGGGGAAGCAGTGCCCCACCAACACTGGGGATGGGGTGCTGTTGACCTCAACTCGTGACGTTGTTGGTCGGTGGGCGGAGTACTTCGAGGACCTCCTCAATCCCACTGGCGCGTCCTCCATTGGAGGGGCAGAGCCTGGGGATCCGGAGTTGGGATCTCTAATCTCCGGGGCTGAAGTCACCGAGGTAGTCAAAAAGCTCCGCGGTGGCAAGGCTCCGGGGGTGGATGAGATCCGGCCGGAGTTCCTTAAGGCTTTGGATGTTGTGGGGCTGCGTTGGCTAACGTGACTCTGCAACATCGCGTGGACATCAGGGGCAGTCCCGCTGGATTGGCAGACTGGGGTGGTGGTCCCCCTATTTAAAAAGGGGGACCGAAGGGTGTGTTCCAACTACAGGGGGATCACACTCTTAAGCCTCCCTGGGAAGGTCTATTCAGCGGTTCTGGAGAGGAGGGTCCGTCGGATAGACGAGCCTCGGATCGAGGAGGAACAGTGTGGTTTTCGTCCTGGCCGTGGAACGCTGGACCAGCTCTATACCCTCAGCGGGGTCCTAGAGGGAGCATGGGAGTTCGCTCAACCAGTCCACATGTGTTTTGTGGACTTGGAGAAGGCGTTCGACCGTGTCCCTCGGGGTATCCTGTGGGGGGTGCTCCGGGAGTATGGGGTACCTGGCCCTTTGCTACGGGCTGTTCGGTCCCTGTACGACCAGAGTCAGAGTTTGGTTCGCATTGCCGGTAGTAAGTCGGACTCGTTTCCGGTGGGAGTTGGACTCCGCCAAGGTTGTCCTATGTCTCCGGTCCTGTTCATAACTTTTATGGACAGGATTTCTAGGCGCAGCCGAGGTGTTGAGGGTGTCAGTCTTGGTGGCCTTAGGGTCGCATCTCTGCTTTTTGCAGATGATGTGGTCCTGTTGGCTTCATCAAGTCGGGACCTACAGCTCTCACTGGAGCGGTTCGCAGCCGAGTGCGAAGCGGCTGGGATGAGGATCAGTGCCTCCAAGTCCGAGACCATGGTCTCTCACCGGAAAAGGGTAGAGTGCCTTCTCCGAGTCGGAGCGGACGTCCTTCCCCAAGTGGAGGAGTTCAAGTATCTCGGGGTCTTGTTCACGAATGGGGGGAGGGAGCGTGAGATCGATAGGCGGATCGGTGCGGCGTCTGCAGTAATGCGGGCGCTGTACCGGTCTGTCGTGATGAAGAGAGAGCTGAGCCAAAAAGCGAAGCTCTCAATTTATCAGTCGATCTACGTTCCCACCCTCGTCTATGGTCACGAACTTTGGGTAGTGACCGAAAGAACGAGATCGCGGATACAAGCAGCCGAAATGAGTTTCCTCCGCAGGGTGGCTGGGCTCTCCCTTAGAGATAGGGTGAGAAGCTCGGCCATCCGGGAGGGGCTCAGAGTAGAGCCGCTGCTCCTCCACGTGGAGAGGAGCCAGTTGAGGTGGCTCGGGCATCTATTCAGGATGCCTCCTGGTCGCCTCCCTGGGGAGGTGTTCCGGGTTCGTCCCACCGGAAGAAGGCCCAGAGGAAGACCCAGGACCCGCTGGAGGGACTATGTGTCCCGGCTGGCCTGGGAACGCCTCGGGATCCCCCCGGAGGAGCTGGCGGAAGTGGCCGGGGAGAGGGAGGTCTGGGTCTCCCTGCTCCGGCTGCTGCCCCCGCGACCCGACCCCGGATAAGCGGAGGACGATGGATGGATGGATGGATGGAGAGGTTTGTGCACTTCTGCCAACCTGACAAAACATTTGGCTGTGGTGATTCTAACAGTAATCTTGACTTTAGCCTTGTATCTATATTAATCTGACTGTTTAATTTAGAGTCCGTTGAATGTTAAAATGGCCTTTTTAAATTATTTCTGTACTGCCCCTTTACATCATAAACAAGACAGTGAGATTCTTTTGCTATCTGGCTGACGCAGGGCTGGAGATTGAACAGATCCTGACACAGCAGGGGGATCTTTCACCAATGGAAATCACATTGGGAAGGTAAAATCAATTGGATATAGCAGTAAGACAAAGTCAAGCTACACAACATGTCACATAATACCAGCACAAGATAATAACATTCTAAATAAAACATTCATATGGATATACCACATAAGTATATAAGGCGGAATAACCACAGCCAGATGTTTAGTCAAAGTACATAATAGATCAAAGAAGTTGGGTTGTTATCCAAGTGTTTCATGACATGTTCTGTGAACAGAAACCAAGAACATGTGAGCATACTTTTGCACAGATGACACCCCATATGGCAATACTTTTAATATTACACTTGTGTTTCTACTTCGCAGGTTCAGTTATATCTCAGTCCTTAAACTGCCCTGTAGCATCCAAAGGGTGAAATACTGCCTGTCATGACTTCGGTTTTCTGCCCAGCCACACATTGCTTTGCTTTAAAATCTTTGAGGCCTCTTGAACATTAACACTAATTCATGTGTTTGGCTGCACATGTTCAGGGCTCACAAAGAAACCTGCTTTCATGGTAGTGGTGTTACATCCCATAACACTAAGGGGAGGTGAAGATGAAAAAAATGTTCATACTCTCCATTACTCTGATGTTGGAGTCATGAACAGAACATTTAATGGGTGTCATCTTCACAAGTGCAAAACAACTGAGATTGATCCTCCAACTATGTTGATGCTCACTTTCAGCAACCTATGACTTCGAACTGTTCGACCTCACGTTAGACTGTAGCTACGGGCCCATTTTAACACATAACGAAACTACTTACCTCCACATGATTTCCCAAAAGAACACATTAAATCATCACAGTTCCAGTACCTAATTAAAGAAACTGCCCCCTCCCCCAAGTAATCCTCTGCCTCCTGGTGTTTTCCAAACTGAGGAGAGCAGATGTTGACCTTTAGTTGTTTTGCACAAAGGGATGGGAAATGAGGAGTTATTAGGCCACGCTACCAGTTCACAGATTCTATGTGGATATTTAATGTAAAAATTTAATGAGTACAAAACATATCTGAAACATATTTGGAGAACTGAATGGGTTTTATCATCATCCATAAAGTCTTCACCTTACTGACATGTATTTAACGTTTTGATACAAAATTGTGTGTTACATTACATTACATTACATTATGAGGAAAACGGAAAAAACTCCAGAGATAGATAGGTTGGCTCGGCCAGCTCTATAGAAAAGTCAGAAATTGTGAGCAAAGAGAGCCTAAATGTTCTCCTCCTGGGTGTTTGGTTACTCTTGATCTATATGTGATCTTGTATGACTTAGCCACCTACTCCTAAGTACTGTTCTGTACTTTACACCTTCATTCCACAGTATTGTGATTTGTTTATAAGAGATTAGAAAGGCCGGTGCCGGCTGCTTGCAGTAGATTGGCGATCATGTTCACCAACAATCGCTTAAAAAAACATACAAAATAACAAACGCATAGGGACAGAAATGAGTGTTTAAAGGGATTTTAAATTCCTTTCGTAAGACTTTGTTTCTAGCAATTTAACATTTTATGTCATCATTTCCTAGTAGACATTAACATTATAAAGGCATTTTCCCAGAAAATGTAATTGAACAGAACTTCCCCTCATTACAAATCTGTATGCATGGCAACTTCCCATCAACATTTCCCTGACAGCTCCTTTACATTTATTCTAGATGTTCAGTAAGTGATCATGGCATCTCAAATTTCAGCTTATTTAAAAGCCTTTTTAGGCAAATAATGATTCATTTGTGTTGCTTGATTTTTTTCACCCTTACACCAGGCATCCAACGTGACTCACTGTGTTTCAAGGCAATCATACATTTGGCTGAAATCCTGATTTTACACTCTACGAGAGATTCATATCACCGATTATTAAAACTCCAATATACTCAGAAAGAAAATGAATGTCTGCTCCTTTTGCTGTTGCTTGTCTTTTCGAATACATCTTGGCTGATGGATATAGCATACACTGTGTATGTGTTACTGGCTCGGGCATCACAAATGTCACTATATTCCCCTGTGTTTTAGGTGCACCTTCTGCCATTATTTTAACTTTCTACACAATGATGCCAGCAGTGTCCATAAATAAAGGTGAACCAAAAAAATAGACCTTCATCTTTCCCCCACCTCCAGCGGTTGATATTTTTAAAGGATTTGAAGGGAGAGGCAGAGGTAGAATTGGATCTCTTGGGTTTACATAAGCTAGGGGTTTTGGCCTGGCTTGAGACAGAACCCTGGAGAGCTTTTAGGCTGTCTGTGTGCTTGGGGAGGGTGAGAACAATTCTGTACATCTGCCACCCATTCTTATGGGGCAAAGGGCCAGAAAGGTTAGCCTACTTTTCTTTTTATCAGGGCTATGCAGGAGTGAGGCTACTATTTCCTACTAGATTTTACGTATCAGGAGATATCGTCTAATTATTTTCGGATCTTATAATCAGTTAAACATAACTTTATAGGAGCAATCATCCTGTAGCTTTCTTATTCTGTAGCTTTATTAATTTGAGTCAGGAAAAAAATAACTGACAAGTAAAGATTGTTTGGAAATGATGCAGAAGAAAGCCAGTCAATGTCCACACCTTAGCCTGATTGAAATGCTGTGGTGGGACCTGAAAGGAGCTTGCTAATGAAAACACATATATTCTATATTCAGCGGCTTGTATGTCCCATTTTTTCACAACACTCGATGGAAAAAAGAGAAAATATTGGAATTAAACTTTGATTGAGAGACAAATCAAATGAGTTATGTAAGTCCTTTTTTCTGAGTGTGTCAGATGAATGTCACATTTCTCATTTTACAAAAAAAGATGACCAATTTAAAAGATTATTAACAACTAGGGAGTGTAATCAAGCTAGAGACATGGGGTTTGATTTTGAGGATAGCAAGCACGTAACTAAATTGTGGTGGTTATTTTTATGAGCATTTTCAAATATCAGTGTAGACTTAGCAGTAAATTACAATTCATTATCTACTTACTTTACATCAGAGAAAAAAACTAAAAATGTTTCAAATTTCCTCACAGAGAAAGGTTATAGAAAGGATATGTAGATGAGGAGCTCGCTGAATATCTCAGAAAGTTGACCTTTAAAAGGGTTTAAAACCTTTAAAAACATTTGACTAATATGGGACAGAGATGCTATAAGCTCAAATATATAAATCAAATCAAATATGACTTCCCTTTAACTTCAGTTGGCTATTTAGCCTTGTGTGTAAATTATCTGTACTGAAGGGAATTACTTCCCCACAAGGGACACTCTTTCTCACCACCGGAGAAATCTCATAAAGACTAAAATTGTACAGATGTGCACCATGTTTACCTTTTTCAATATGAACTAGTTCTTAGTATATTCTGAGTTAAAAGTAGCTTAATAATGAAAATAAAAGCTGTCTGTCAAATTAGCCATCTTAAATGCAACCTTTATCAACCGAAAGGAGACTTAGAATATGGTTCCTCCTCGTAGATAGATGAGGAGATCAAACCTGTGGGTTTGAATATCCTCCTTTGCACAATATTTAAAAAAAACAAAACTATTGTGCAATTTCAATCAGGTCACTTTAAAACAACAACTTGCATTATAGCCATGGATAGTGGCCATGTAGTCAAAAATGTTGAAAACATATTTTCTGATTATATTGGATAAAAGAACTTGCCCTTCAGGAGTATTCTTTTGCACATCTTTTACAGTGTATTCATGCTCTGAAGCTGAGTTTCTAAACCTTACTGCCAGCATAAAATCAAGGTAAGACTGTTGTTTTCTGTAAAGAGCATAACCTTCAACTGAGTGTGAGAAACCTAAAATGATCTTGCAGTTGCTTTCCTTCCTTCATTCTTTTTGATGCTTGAGTGCATCACATTACTTGACATAGGAAGAAAATAAAACAAAATTCTGCTTAAACTTTGTAGGATGCTGTGGTCATTTTAACCTGTTTTTAACCTTTACTCCAAGTCAAAATATTTTTTGAGCTTAGTCTTATTGACTTCTGATATTTTTTTTCCCACTTTGACACAGCATGCACTCTAACGTGATGTGTTTGGTCAGTTTGACCGCAGAGTGTAATGACCACATAAAGAAACCTGATAATTCAGCCACACATAGGTTCATGTCAAAATATTTATTTCAGCACTGCAGCTAGGCAGAGGCGGGACTCAGCAGTGATCAGGAATAAGACCTAGGATATCCAGTATAAATCATGATGTATGTGTTGTTACAAAGACCGTAAAGCACTGCTGTTCTGACCCACAAATACGGGTTGAATAGCAAAAATACATATACAACACCAGGACTAATTGTGGAATACAAGGAAAGGATTAGTTTCAGAAACTATTTGGTGCATCAGGTGTGAGTGCAGCAGATCTCATGAAAACACCCAATAACCTCCTCAGAGTGAATATCTTTGCATAATTGCTCCCTATGAGAAATATACGTGTCTTTTTTTAAACAGAAAAGGGAAAATTATTTTTTTTATCCCAGTAATTATTCGCAAACCCTGTCTCGCTTCTCTGTTCTATTGTAGAAGACTGACAGGGAAAATGAAGCGGCTGCTATTGTGAGGCCCCACAACATTTTGAAGCAAAGCCTGAATCTTTTGCAATTAGAACAAATATAAAATGTGGAGGAAAAAACAGAAGAAAAAAGCAGCTAATTGAAAGCATAAAAAAGATTCTTCAATTATTTCTGGAAGGAAACGCATGAAGCAGGTTGCGGAGGGAAAGCATTTTAATAATTTGCATCATTAGGCAAAAGGAAAGGCATGCTGTGATGCGTTCACTGTCAAACATCCAATGGAAATCTGTGAGGTTCGCAGCAGGGAGCCTAATGAATCCAAACTTGTGTTCATTTTGTTTTATCCATCTCCTTCATTTGACCTTCCTGCACACATAGATTCTGCACTGTTGCACGATTCAAAAAGTCTGACTGGTTTTGTGTGGAGTGCTCCGGCCAGTATCCCAAAAAAATCCCTCCAAAATATTCAGAATTCAGTCCATAAAAAGCAAGTTTTTGTAATCTTCTTTTGGCTGTAGAAGCAAAGCAATCACTTGTGGAAGGAAACAAAATTACTCCATCTGCACAGTCCGACTGATGGAGACACAAGATTGTGTTAGTGCCTTTACACAGCATGGATTCAATGTGAAGGTTAAGATGAGCAGCAGCCATTGCAGATAAACATGGAGTTTATCAGACGTCACAAGATTTCATAAACAAATGAATGAAACTCTGAGGCTTTCTCTGAGCTGCAGAGCTCTTTCTTTTGAGCGTGAGCAGAGACACGCATGAGCAGCTTAGGAACGGTTGGGTACACCTAATGTATAGATTTATCTTACATTTCTGACAAACTGTGTCACAGGTGACCTTTCATAGAAAGGACTTATCAGATTGTTTTTACTGTTGGATTCACAGGAACAGGAACATCTTCAGGGACGCTTTTCATTGTTGAAGAGGATAAAAATGAATAATAATAAGGGGAGGAAACTGCCATGCTTTTTAATGTGAACATGCAAGGAGAAGTGTGATTAATCTGGTAGTCTCTCTTAATGAGCTGTAGACTGATCATAACTTTGAACTTAACTTTGTTTCTCCAAAGCAAACAAAAGAAAAAAAATGGGCAGGTTTATACAAAGTTACTTGCCTGACTTATTAACACACACTTGGTGTCACACAGAGGGTAGAAATTGAGAGAACACAACAAACATATTTGTTTTAGCTGCTTGCTGAGCAAGATAAAACACTTCCCTATGGAGTCCTGTCCTTTTATATTAAATGAAGCACTGTAAGTGGGGGAGGGAGACCTTTCAGGCCGACAGAGACAATGACTGGAAATGGAATAGACCAGCGGAGTGTGAGTGAGGATTTTATCTCCCAAAAGTGCTAGAGGAACAAAAGAATTTAGGCGATAATGCTTTTTGGCTCGATCTTCAGCTGTGGGACATACATCTATAAAAAAATTCATAAAAACATCTCCTGTGACTCCTGTGAACAGCCATGCTGCTAAACTTGTTCTCTCCATTAAGAGGCTGGCTTAGAGCATCAGAGGCCACAAGATGTCAAATCTCAAGGCATAATGTTACAGAGCACACAAAAAACAAGATGCTACATTTAGTAAACAATCTATTGTACAAACACACTCAATACAAAAACTAGGGATACATATACACTTTTAAAATTTCTTTAGAGTGGAAAATACATATGCAAAATAATTGGCAAACTGATAAAATACATTTTCTTTGATTCCTGGTTATTTTACTTTATAGACAGTTTATGTTATCCTTGTCTTTCTCTTTCAGTTTTGTGTGTCTTCTGATTTTCAAAGACTCCTCTCCTCCGGTGTATTATTTTTCCTGCCCCTGTTATTGTAGTTGTCTTAATGTGTATCATCCTGATGGCTTCCTCCTGTGTAACCCTGACAATGACTTTGAACATCATTGTGTTTTTATCTTTCGGCTTCTTTTGCGGGTAAATTAACTCCTTTCTCTTTTCTCTCTTTTTCTGAAGAGCCCAGGTAAGGTGTTTTCCTACCTGTCAGTTTGTTCCTTTGGCACTGTGTTTGCATCTCCTGTTTGGGTCTTATATCTTTCAGCTCTGCTTTTGATTTTTTGTCATACATAGATTAAGTTTGCTGAAAAAATTAAAACAAACCATAAATTCGTAGTGTATGTCATTTTATCTGTATACAGCACATTGATGTACAGATTACTACACCCTGATGTCTTTGGATTACTTGATCAGTTCATACACTATGAGAACATGCACATGCTCTTCTCTTTACAGAGAAGACAAAGTTTTGGTTTTCCCCCCACTTTATGCACTCTCCAGAGTTTAAAATCCTCACAATAACAGAGGGGTTTTCACTTGAGTCCACATTGGCCTGATTTGATCCCATGTACATTTAGAAGCGTTTGCTTTTAGCTGCGTTTGTTTTGTTCTGGGTTGTTGGTGCTCTCAGCGGTCTCCAAAGCTAAAATATAACAGCTTTAAGAGAATCAATAGAAGGGGAACTGTTCTGGAATCTCTTAACCACTCTCTTTACTGTAGATGCTCTGTAAAAACAATTAAGCAATCTTTATGATTAAATATTTTATTGTGTTTTTATTCCTTTGAATGGAAACGTTTTCATTCGAAAAGAAGATATCTTCTTCTATCCTGGTCCTGGTCAGCAGTCCATTTCATATTTAGGTAAGAAATGTCATACATTAGAACAATTTTTAGAATAATTCATTTTTTGATGTTCTGGGTTCAAACCCCTAGAGAACCAGGACCTATCTGTGTGGAGTTTCTGTGTGACTGCCTGGATTCTCCTTGGCTTCCTCACACCGTCCAAAGACCTGCATGTTAGGTTCACAACTCAAATTGCCCCCAAAGAGTTAGTGTGCTTAGTTGTTTGTCTTTGTGTGTCTTTATGTGTGGACCATCCAGGGTGCACCCTGCCTATCGCCCATTCAAAACTGGGATACGCTCCAGAAGCAGTTCAGAAAATGGTAGCGGTTCAGAAAATGTGTGGATGGAAGGAAGACTTTCACATCCACACATTTTTAGGGATGAAATGTATATCAGTTTTTTTTTATAGAGCAACACATAGGTTTGACTAAATAAACAGCCAATGAACAGAAAATGTTCAGAGAATTATCATACTTTGGAAAAATCTTTGTATCTTCTGCCAATTGATTGTATGTATGATGGAAAGCAATGAGTCAGGCAAGGTCTGACAGACATTTCTTTCTTCTATTTGTATTTTACAAACTGGAATTAACGTCACACCTCACAATGCAAAAAAAAAAGAAGACCAACCCAAAGTCATAATTTTAGTGTTTCTTTCTGCCCCCTGTCCAGGTTCATTTTAAAGGATTGAAAAGTTGTTTGAGATTTTATTCAATTGTTGAGCTCACAAGAACAGAAATAGGTTAGTATTGATTAGACAATTAGACAAGCTTTTTCTTTCTGGGGAGAGACATAACAGATAGGAGTAGAGCCACAGCATTTTATCCCTCCAGTCACAAAAGGAGTGAAAAACAGGTTGGAGTGGTGTAGTACATAATTATTCCTTTTGCTTTTACATTTTCCACCTTGACTGAACAGCGATGTACAATGAGGGAGTTATTTCAGTTCATTTTGCATAGAGCACAACATCAGTTGACTGGACTATCAGTATATCAGTATTGTCACGTTTTTGGAGCATCTGTATCATAATATACCTGTGTTGTTCTGCTGTGACAAAAATCTGACACTTCAACTCTCATTAACAAAAGAAACTTCATTGTGCAATGACATCAGTTGGTCACAGGTTAGGTTCAACCAAATAGCAAAATGTACACAAAATGTTATGCAAATAAGAGGAAGTGCATAATTTCAGCTGTTGTGAAAAAAATACTAATCATAGTCATACATTTGAAAAAAGAGCTCTGGTACCTCAAGCTTTTGGTGTTTGGAGTTGTGAGCCTCTATGTGAGGGCATGCAATATGTATAGCATGTTTTCAGCTGAGGGCTATGCTTGTGTAGATGGACACAGAAAAGGAAGAAGAATGTTACAGGAGCATTCAAATATGTGTGATAAAGCTAGTGTCCTAGAAAGCTGTTAATTATATTCTCAAGTCTTCCTTTCCTATCAGGATTTGCCGTCTTGTCTTGAAATGTCCAAAATACATCAGGTGGCATCTGCTGTCTGGTCATTTGGGACCTAATGTAGGCACTTAAACACCTGCTATTCTGTCTTTAAAGTTTATCTGGTTATGGGAACAACCCGGCTTGCCTTAAATTGCCAGCAGTCTGTACAGCAGCTGTGTCTCCCAAACCCCGTACTTCAACTGACAAAAATAAACAATTTCTTGTGGATTCTTACTTTGAGGGAAAGAAGGAATTCATGATTGTGCTGTAAATCGAAGTTATTTCAAATGTCAAATGAATTGTTAAGATGAAAGTCTTGTTGGTTGATCTCAGGGATGGTATTACCTGTTCTGAAGCAACGTGCTTTTCTAATGCAGTTGTTCAGAGGAGGTGTGATGTTTGCCTCAGGGGCTGAGGAGGAGCATTAACTCTGGTGATGAAAGCTCTCCAGTTGAAGCTGTATTCCAGGACATTTGAAGCTAGTGGGATGCACGCTTGTCTCTGTACTCTCCAGGAGGGCTAATATGAACTGACGAGGCGCTCGCATGAAGGCGAGGTTCTGGTGATAAGCACCAACCTTCGGTTCTGATTGGCTCTGTCAGCTTTCCAGGATGCCTTGTAGTGAACATACTGCAAGGAGCGCAGCAACACTCATTGGCTTTGACTTTTCAGCCTGCTAACTTTCACCTTCTTGCAGCTTTTAGAGAACAAATATTTAGAGGACATGAAATGCAGGCACATTTGTATGAAACTAACCACTGAAGCACCTTCTTATGATGCGTTTTTTCTCTGAGCAAACCAGCGGAAGCATCCATAGCCATCAAAGTATAAGAGACTCTTAGAGCTAGGAAGAATGGGGCCAATTGTGTGGCAAATCTTGTAAAAGAGATCTTTTTCAAAGCAGAGACTTTTTGAGACGTCATAGCAAAAAATGTTGAGCTTAATTTGGACTTGAAATGCTGACTCACTGTTAAAGTTAACGTAGCCATTATAAAGTGGATAAAGGGGTGCATGCTGAGTTTTGCCAGGTTTTCTGTCGTTGTAACAGGAAGCTGGTGATAAAGTGCCCGAATGTCCACCATAAATATTTTCTAAATTGCCTGACATGAGAAGACACCAGTTCATTCCTTAAATTAGGTGGTTTAAAAAGCTGGAATGATTAATAGTTAAAGTTCAGAGGTTTAGCAAAGAAAGGATACGTCCCTCTGAGAGTGGTCAGATGCTGGATGGACTGAATTCGATTGTAAGAAAAACTCAAAGTCTTTCAGAAAGTCTAAATAGATATTGCTCAAGACCACTTTAGAAGATTAGGAAAAAATCTGGCTGCTTGGAAGATAATTTAAAGAGAGGATTTTTTAAAAGTAAATAAGAGTGAGGAAGTAACAATGAAATATTTAGTTTGTATCTTTATTTATATTTTTAAGCAAATGGACCTTATAGCCGTTTCTAAACTACAAGAGGAAACGCTGTCCAGAAGACAAAAGTCATGCCGGGGAAAATAAAACAACCATTTTATGAGTGGAAAATGAAATGTCTTATTAACAGCATACATCTTTTAAAAATGCTTTCCTTGTGGTTTCAGCTGCTATTGTCGTTATTAGTAAACAGGTGACACATTCTCTCCAGTGTGGGAACATAAAACACCTTCACAGCTAAGGTGAAGGCTAGAGGTCTTCACTATGAGACTTAATCCATCTTGAGTTCATATAGAAAATGATTGGGTGATCATCGACTATTTAAATCACTTATGATGTCAGTTAATGGTGGACTGCTCCATATTTATTACTTTTGGTTAGTGTAGGGGAGTGGTGACTCAAAGGACACTGAAATATGTAATTAAGAGTACATTTTTTGCCTCTGTTGTTGTTTTTTTTTTCAAAACCTTTACCAGAAACTGCTTATGACTTTCATTGTACAATAATTAATGATAGATTCTTATCTTATTTAAAACCAAATCACCTTCAAATACTCATTCTCCCTTTAAAACCTCATTTACCATGTCTTACATGGTCTTAACATACAACTGTGACACACTGTTAGTTACAGCTCCCACGGTGAAGAGTATACTACATTTATACTCACACCAAGCCTTTTCTAATACATGTGCTTGTATAAAATCATTTCAGATGGGGTTTCCATTTATGCAAAAAACTGTTTGGCTAACTGACTGTATGGACTGGATTCAATATTATTCCTAGTTGGAGGGGGAAAAACAAAAAATCAAACCTGGCAATTTTTTCATTGAGGAAGAAGGATGTAAAGACACCCACAGGTGTAAATCACATGTCCACCCAGACTTGGAAGAGGTTGCTGCAGTTAATACTTTCTTTGAACAGAGTTTTTACAGATTTGGCTGCACCACAAGAAGCACGGTGACGCATGCACACCAGTGCATATGCACAATAGTGTAAAAACATACGACTTCCCACTTTTCCCAGCATGCAGTTGTACACACCAAAGCTTCACGTCTATTTACCTAGCACCACATTAAGTTCCTATAAACAATCCATTAAATTGCGTTTGCTACTTACAATAATTTCCTCAACGAGCTGGTTTTAGAGGAGCTCAGGCAGCTGCTCTGAGTGGGATGTTTTGGAGTAAACGGAGTCTGTTTGTGAGGGTTCAACTCTACTGAATGAAAAGCCCTAATTTAAGCCCATATGTAGTTTGAGTAGTTCTGACATATCTTATAGGAGCAGGAGTACTTGCTATCCATTTTACAGTCAGTTTAACCACAGGAAATTTCCGTCAGCCTGCTGCCCTGCCAGAATGATGAAGGATAATTTCCCTTAATTGCACACAAAGGAGGCTTTGAATCTGACCGTTCAGCGCTCTCCTCAGTCTAATGACAGCCCTAAGTGTGACTTCTTTATTCCCTTTGGGGTGTTCAGCACACCATCATGAGTTCAGACGAGCTCCCTGATAAAAGATCAGTCTCAGAAATGCACGTGTTGCTCCTCCTGCTTTCAATGCAGCAGACTCCCGTTTTAGATGTTGTCAGTATGTGAATCCTGCATCTCCTCAATCAACAACAAATATTTGTGTGGCTGGAGGGAAGGAAAACAAGGCCAGAGTGAAATTCAGCAGATGCATAATCAAATTATGATGTGACAACTTCTATGTCCTGAAATCCCTATTACAGTTTTTGTGTTCCAGGAAAAAGTGCACCAATTTCCTCAGTCTGGATACTGTAAACTTCAGTCGGCAGCAAAGAGTAATTCAGAAAATAAACACATTTCCATTCAGTATAAAAATAGACCCAAACCAGGAAAGCAAAGAGTGACTGTCGAGTGTTCCTTCGATTGCCTTGAAGACCTGCCTTGAAGGAAAATTTGCATATTGAGTGGAGGTCTATTATAAAAACCCAATATTTATCAAAGGCTTTGTTGTTGCTGGTATACATTCAAAGCCCACATTTTATTATTTAGTTTACCAAAAGTCCAAATTGAGGTCTTTGTTCTTTTGTGTTTGTTCAGGTTTTTTTTTTTTTTTAAAAATGTGAGATTTATTACAAATACAGTTTGAACCTGCATTCATCTTTCTAACTTCCACTGGGGTTAAAAGGTCCTTCATGTTTAGATGAGTTGTGGCAACAGTTGAATTTTATGTCAAACCTTTTTTTCTGCATAGCCTTAATATAGAGGTTTTTTTTGTGTATTTCTATTTTGGTGAACCAGTGAAGTATTTAGAAAGGTTATATTTCTTGATATGACTAGAGTTCTGCCTTCTGCCCTCAGCTCCTCTGTTTTTGTATGTATTTCTGGTCATGTTATTTCTCTCTAATATAGCTTGGTTGCAAATGTCTTCAAAATCCACTTGGAGATATGTTTGACATGTCTTTTCTAGAAATCTGACCAGATGAACCACAAGCCTAATAATGAGTGCCTTCCCCTGACTGACAGAGAACATCTGCGGGTGTCTGGTAGAGTCCTTGTAGATGTTGACACCTGAACCCGTTAGATTGGCAGCTGGGGAGTTAGAGGTCTATTGAACAGAGTTATTTAAGATCCTCCTTAGCAGTTTTTGTTGGGCTCCCTGCTGTAGGGGAGCACTACTCTTTGTATTCTGCTAAATTGTTCATCAAAGTAACAACTACATACATCTAAAGATGCAGTTTCCTCTGCAGATGAGTGGTGTAACTCTCTTCGCCCATCTGCAGCTGTGTGGGAGTTATTTTCATGCATTAAAACTTGGAGGTGAATATTTTTGTGGAGGTGATGGACTGATGTGATCCATCAGACCCCCAGAAACAGGTATTTCTGAAAAGGAAGGCATATATTTTCACCATCACGCTGGTTCTTGTCCCCATTAGTCATTTGGCTTTTTCGTTGTCACATCCATTCTGGACACTTTACCCCACAGCCCCTTTTTGTATGTCACCTTATCTTTTGGAGGTTCTGTTGCACATCTTTGTAGTAGCACTGTCTCCCTCATATAGAAGCATATCACGCTGAACAACTCTTTGATAAATGTACTCTCATTTTCCTTCACTCTGGTTGTTAGAAATATAAATGACCATCAACTGCACTCCAAGAGTAAGATAAGTCATCTGCCAACCAAAATGGTATGTGAACCCCCCTCCTGCTCTCTTAAAGCCCCACTGCGCTCACTCAGACATCCATACATGGTCTCTGTAGTTCAACTTAAGCACAAAAATCCATATGGCAACATCAGCACCTTAATACTGTGCTGCATGATGCCTGCCACAATGGCTCTGTTGGTTTCATGACATGGTGAAGCAAATAGTCATTGGATCAATTTGACGGACATGTTTTTCCCAGGACTATCTGAAACAGGTGGATGGGTGTTCGGATCAGAGTTATCACTTTAAACTCTGAGGAGAAAATTAATTTCTGTACAGCTTGTTTGGTGATTTTACACAAAACACAAATCCCCTAATGTTCAAAAGATTAGAAGTGCACAAACAGGTTAGTGGAGCCCTTGTTATTTAGGAAAACATCCCCTGCTATTAAGTGTGAGGACAATAAACTTTGTCTGCAGTCTGATTTTCTGTCCAATAATCCTCAGCTCAGACAGATGCCGCCATTACTGCGTACCGTGTATTCTCTTAACGGGACATACAAACTGTCAACCTCTCATCAGGATTCTGTTCAGAAATTACGGAACCTGAAGAGTGTAATTACTTTCTGTTTGCCTTTCATCATGTCATGTACTAGAAGATAAGATCCTACATTTCAAATAATAATCCATGTTATGATCAATATAAATCTGCATTTTACTGCAAGCTACAAGCAAGGTTTTAAAGCTTGCATGTTTTTATATTTAAATATTTAAACTGTATGGAACATTCCAATCAGAACATTCTGCCATGGTACCACTGTACTAATGTATCCTTTTCCTTTAGATGAGATGTTATACCCATTCCCTTTGCTTAGATACAATTAACTTCTCACCACACCTCAAACGGCTTCAGAGAGTACGAAGAGATTGTTGATTAGGAAGTTGGATTGCAATTAATTTCGCTATATTAGCTGTGAATAATAAATGCCTGTTTGCGAAAGATGTATTAGCAATTGCTAACTTATGTTGTAAAAGGGTAAATCAACATATTTCAGGTCAGTGGCATGTGGACGGTGGCAGTCTCACACTGTCAGTTTCTGGTTAAACAGAGGCTTTTCCTGACATTTTACCAGCTCTGCCTCATGCTGGTGAACTTTGCTCCTCACTGACATATCCAGGAACCGACCATCTGTTCTTCTAACTGTTGTAACACGCAAACTGTGATACATTTCAGTGTTTGGAACAGCTGTGGATGAGAATTTTAATTTGAAATTCACTTGCATCTTTTCTGGCATCGGAGAGATTACATTAACTTTGACAGCTTTTCTCTCTGCATATTTTTTTTCCCAATGCTGCTGTGACTCTGAAGTCAATTCTCCTCTTATATGCTTTGATACATGCACAAGGGGTGAATTTGAATTCTTAATCCGCACATCAACTTCATTGACTGTATTTGAAGCGTATGAGAAAAGCCCATTATAGACGGACATGTATATTCAATCTTCTTTCTTTACATAACAGTTTTCCATTATATTTGAAATGTATGTCTACATTAGACTCAATCACCTTTTAAAATGCTGCATTCAGGGGATTAATGCCACATGTAGTAGAGTACAGACTACATGTACCCAAATGGACACTAATGGATTTCACAGATATGACACACATTTGTATTGATTTGTATCCTCCTTGTGCACGTTTAATCCTCATGACTGTTTTGACTGTGTTTTGTTGCCCACTTACATTTCAAAGTGAAGAAGCACGCATGCACATGCATCTTCCTCATTTCCATATGTGAAAGGCTCTAGGGCTTTTCACTATTTCTATTGTCTGTTTGGTGGTGCTCACCTCATTCCAGTATTGTGAGTATTGTTTGTAATGAGGCGAATACGCTGTTTTTGGCTTTGCTTCATGGCAGTTGCAGCTCCTTGTGTAGCTTTTAGTGCTTGCTGTAAAGAAGCTTAACAGAATTATGCCGGCACCCCCAATGCCTCCTGTGGAGCTAGTTTTTCCTTTCTCCACCCCTCTTATGTGTTTTTTAAATCTATTTTTGTGTATTTGAAGCCATTATGTCCACAGTCCTCGAAACTGGAACGGCAAGAAAAGGGTGAAGAGGAGGGGATGATGTGAAGCATTAGAGTCGAAGGGGCAGTGAATAGACTTCTGAGTTCAAGCCTCACATATGAGATGCAAGCGCTTTTTCTTTTTTCCCCAAACTGCTTCTGTCTTGCTCCTGTGTATTTTGTCTCTGTAGAGGCTCTGTCAGATTTTTAGAACTGGATTCATGATACGCACAGACCTGAAATGCTTCCATAGGTGTGATGCAATATTTATATCTCCGTGGGTTAAGGATATCTAATTGAATTGAAATCTTGAGACTGATCTGCTTTTATCTAATTACTGTATGTGTATTCATATATTTGGAGTATTTCCCATTTTCCCATTTGGAGATAAAACATAACGGCTGTGTGTTGCTGAAGACCTTCTTAACAATTTCCTTCAATCTGTGTCTTTCCGACATGTTTTGTTGTATGCTCAATGCTTCATGCTGTACAGACGGTTTAAATATCCACAACAGAAAATACCGACACAGTAATTTTGCAGCAAATGGGATTAGTCATCAAACTACCTCGGTTTTAACCCAGTTTAGTGAATATTAAATTCTTCTCCCTGTTGGACAGTAAAGGACAGCCTTCAGATGAATTTTAGAAATTGACATTAAGAGCTATTGCTGACCATATTACTTGATTTCTTTATTGCTAAAAACACAGGAATAAGAAAATATGCTTCACACTTTATAAAATCTCCATACAGCCTCTGAACAGCATCTCAAGACTCTTACAGTTCAAAAAGACAATCATGGTAGCCTGAACTCAATGTTCGTGCTGAATGTAATTGCCTTCATTCATGAGCCAGAGGGCTGCTGTTTACCCTCCCCCTTTCACATCTGTTTTTACAAGGCTTGATATTTATTTTCTTTTTCTAACCACACACGTGACATGAAATAAGATTAAAATAGAAAAAAAGAACATGTTTAGTGAAAAGACCCACACAAAACCAGACTCCTCTGTTGCAGTCTATGGCTGATTTTATCAACCCCCTGTGGCTTTTGAGATGGTAAAGTACTTTTCTTTGTTAAAGCTGCCCTAAATTAAGAGTTTTTAGAATTGGTCATATGTGGTTGTTTTTGACATTCCAATTTTAAGCCCAAATTTTGACGGTAAAAAGTAAATAGTTCCAGGCAGGAAGCCTTTTCCTGTTGTGGCAATTACAAGTAGAGCATCTAAAGACAGAAAGATTAGGTTCAATGTAATGCTTAAGAGAGCTGTCTCATTTGATGGTTTGTGTTGTGAAATTGAAGAAAAATAAAAAGTGCAGAATAGGAGGATTCTGTAACAAAGTGGGTTGATGTCTACTATAGTTTCTTTCATGAACCCCATACACTACAACACTTTGTTATTTTTGAGCTGCTTTTTACTCTACAATAAACCTTGATGCATCACTGGAGTTTTCTTCTGATTTGCAGCCTCAGCTTTGGTGGTTAAGTGGTGGCAGAAAAGATCATTTAGCTATTTTTGGATCTAGATTTGTTTAGACCTTAGGATATGACCAAGACATTTGTGTAACTATTCTTTGTGGCAGCTGTGAAACATCTGATGTCACCTGAGGCATGAATGAAGGAACTTATTTCTAAATAACTGAGATTTGTTATAAAAATCGAACTCTGTTTCTGTATCTGTTGTACTTTACCAATCAACAGTCACGTGAACAGGATTTCTGGTTTGGTCATAAGTAAAAAGACAAATATATCCTTTTTAGATATTAAGATATGGTGGTGGGGAGGGGGGGGGGGGGTCGCCATCCTGTATGTATGATTATAAATTCCTTCAAGAGATATTTATGTTCAGTCTTGAAAGAAAATGCTTTAAATGGGCCTTAGCAGCAGAATCTAATGTAATCTTTTGACGAACCATACTCATTTTCCTCCTCTACTGAACTCAAACGGGAAGTTCATAGTGTTAATAAGTTTAATGGATGTTGAAAATCTGTTATCAGAATGTGAAATGGCACATACCGGTTTAGGATTCTTTAGACTCACAATGTGGAATGTTTGAATCTTTTTTAACTAAGAAACTTTGATGTTTTGGACCTTCGGAAAAATCCTACAACAAAAGCAACGTATTCATGGCCTATTCAATTGCAGGGGTTTGGCAAAGGTAGCATCTCTGGCAGGCTGCTGTACTTATGTTACATGGAGGTCTGGCCCTGTGATAATCCCAGTCCAAATGTCTCCCTTTTGTGCAAACAAATCCCCTCAATAGAGCCAATTCAGCTCAGCTGTGAAGCACAAGCAGCAGATCTCCGAAACAACCCTTATGCGAGATGGCTGGAGGGACATGAAAGTACTGGCTTGCATCCTCAATCTGCTCCCTCCCACCTTAGTCTCTGTCCCTTTGTCCTGATTCTCAAATTGTTTGCCCACCATTTTAATTTGAGACCTTTTGTGAGTGCCTCAGTCTTGATGAGGATCATCTCTCCACCAGCTTTAAATGTCCAGTTGATACAAATATTCACAAAACCCTAACCCCTCTAAAAAGCTCCTTAAGCAGCACGCTTTGCAAAGCATCTTATTGGTGGAGATGGTCTTGAGAGCAGACAGCTCCACTTCACACAAAACCTCACACCTGATTGACTAAAGACCTTGTTTTGTGGCTTTTGCATACTGACATTATCAGACATGATTAGCATCAAAATTACGGGTGAATTATGAAACAAATCAGGCTTTGATTTTTAAACCATTCATTCAAATCTAATTTGCATTTTTTAGATGGCACTGTTAAAAAATCAAAAAAAGAATACCATTTGATTATTGAAATCATTCAATGTGTCCTTGTTAACCTTTATCTGGGTTTCCAAGATGGCAAACTTGCTTTCAGAGTTTTATGTTTAGAAAAAAACTATTTCACATTTTAAAGATTTCTAAAACAATAGACAATTTGCAGGACACTTGACTATACCCTGATTCCAAAGTAATTGTAAATCTGTAACAGAGCAAACAAACAAAAAAAAACTAAACAAAAACAAACATACTGCTGTCCTGGGTCACCTTTGGTGAATCTGAAATGTTTGAACTGCTAAAACATCTGGACTGAAGGCAGGTCAGTACACCTACCTGACTCTTCACCCATGAAGTCATGTTGTTGGAACAAATGCAAGATGTGCTTTAACACTGTTCTGCTAAAATATGTTTGCCTTCCCTGATAAAGACAATGTCAGGATGTGTGCAGATCTTGCTCTAAAACCTGCACCTACCTTTCAACATTGATGGAGACTTTCCAGATGTACAGGTCTCCAGTTGAGGGAGTAAACAGAGAGCACCTGATGACAAGATGGATGCTCTCTTTCCTCCCTAATCTGAAAGATGCACATTTCCAAACAGAATAGACTGAATTTCAGATTTGAATCTATCTGTTTTTCTTATTTTCAGACCTTCAACAAACAGGTTTTAGATTTTGTCAGATATAGAGGAAATCACAAGAACTAGCAAGGTTGCAGTGTAGAGCAACTAGGCAATCATCCTCATCAAAGTCTGTTTTCTGCTGCTGTCCATCTTTTGGTTTCTTCTCTACCTCGCACTGCACAAGCTCTCTTTTTTCATTTGAGGAAAAAAATAAAGTTTTCTGGGGAAAAGGTGCTTTGGTGAAGGACTTCAGCTCCCATCTGAAATAAATGTGAGATCTCTTTCACCAAAACACTTATCTTAGATGCATGGAATCTGTAGGAATCCTGTCAATACTGCACATGCTTACCAAATTTGAGCTAGTGGGAAACACTTGAGTTTATATTACGGTCATTATTTGACATATACCAAAATTGTCTGTATGTAATACTCATTTATGCACTAAATAATATGGGTACAATGATTTTAAAAAAGCAATATTATTAAAATGTCACTGAATAGCTAGAGGGCAGCATGGTGTGGTGGTTAACACCGTTTGGATTCGAGTCCCGGGGGACCCAAGACCTTTCCGTGTGGAGTTTGCATTTTCTCCCTGTGTCTACGTGGGTTCTCTCTGGGTTCTCCAGCTTCCTCCCACAGTCCAAAAACCTGCATATTAGGTTGATTGGACATTCCAAATTGCCCCTAGGAGTGAATGTGAGTGTGCATGGTTGTATATCCTTGTGTGTCTTGTGTGATAACGGTTAATGGATGGATGGATGAATAGCCAAAGTTTTCTTGCATTTGTCAACTGAAAAGTTCCAGAGAATGAAGTGCCTTGCTCATGTGACCTGTTGATAGAGATGCCTAATGTGTTACATATTAAGTGTTCCGGATAAGTTGGCAAACGTGTAAACTTGCACCTCGGAGCAGAGGTCTGTTATCCGCAGCCTTGCCCTGAGTGAGGAGTCGATTGTGGTCAGCACAGAGAAGTAATTGCTGAGCATCGACTTAAACAACAGCGACGCAGTCTGCTGAGGCTGCATCTGCAGTCTGGGCGACGTTTATTGTCTTTCTCTTTGTCCCTGTTCTTGGGTGTGACTTAAAAAAAGACTCCTCTTGGTAATTACGGTCACTGCGGTTTGTTTGTGGTGCCTCTTGTGGTTTATCCCATCTAAATGCTTTTGATTCATCATGGCTCCAAAACATTAGATTAATTCCCTGCTTTGGCATGCAGCCTGCCAATTACTTTTAGGGTCAACTGTAATCAGCAAAACACTCTTGTGCTTTTGTGTAGATTAGGTGAGAAGCATGTCATTAGAAGCAACAAAAATGGACAAATCAGGACAGCTCTCCTGTTGGATTGCTTTAATTAACAAAAGTTGAGATGAACTGCAAAGTTTTCAGAGCCCCTCAAAACCATTCACTTCAGGTGTAGAGCCTTTATCCTTGATCTGCTTCATAACTGGAGAGAAGGTAATATATTTTAAAAAATTGAAAGTAGTTGAGATGCACTAAGATATTACATTTGACTTTGGATCTTATTCTGTCCAGGCTTATTTTCAGAAACAGTGATGAGAGATATAAACAATAATGGCTTTAACACAGTATTTATGTTGATTTGCAATTGTTTTTACCATGAAAAAGGGATCTTAACATTGTAGTACAAGTGCAAAACATATTTTGGTTCATCATTTGTCTTTTTCTGAGCAAACTTCTGAGTTAAATCTTTGAGTTTCATCTGGTCAGAGAGTGAGTCATTGTAATTACGCAGTTATTTTTTTGGGCATGGGGGGAATTATTCCAAAATCTAGGTTTAGGCTTGTGATAGGGACATGGAGTTTCATTCAGTGTTTGAATTGGAATTGATTTTAGGTAAAATTAAATTAAAAAAAGGAAATGTGGTTAATTGAAACAAAAAAACAGATGTAGTGGTCAAACTTACTGACAATTAAATCCACTCGATCGTAAAAGGACTGATCGTAAAAGTCTTGAGTTTGTCTTTCAGTTTTTAATTAGATTAATTCATGAAGCCTCCATTTCCTCCCAGCTGTCACCTAAATGATGTTATTACCTTACAAAACTATTTTGCGCACTTATTTTCCTTTATTCATTAGAACTTAGAATATTCTAAAGAGTTGGGGCACAAATATAGCACAATCCGTCTATATTAGACGGACTCTTTAGAATATTCTAAGTTCTAATGAATAAAGGAAAATAGTGCGTGGCACACTAAGATTACCCCGTTTCCTTTGTTGGTCAGTGCATAGGGCGACACTACAGCTCAATACTCTATTCAGCAGTGTTATTATCCAGTGCAATTTGTTTTATTTTTTATTTTTGTAGTAAAAATGGTGAAACAAATATTCTCTTGCTAAATTCCTCATAATTACCTGTTGCTTTGGGTCACTTTGTTAAGCTCACCATCCTTTTTGCAGTGAACGGCTGTGTGTTGGTTGGAATAATTTGTGTGGGATGTCGTGGTTGGTTTAGTTCCACTTTGGATCCAGATTTAGTCCATCTGATAAACTGGCTGTAATCAGAAAGCTCCAAGTTATCCAAAACTAATCCTTTTCGTTCAATTCTTTTCCTGAATTTATCCTCCACAAACAAAATTAGTGGACAGAATATTCAGATTCTCTTGTTGTTTATAAAAAAGGAGCTAGGAATTTGGATAGTAAATATTGGATTCAATCCCCTGAATTACTTTCTGGCACTTTGAGGCAGAACTAGTTGAGATTGCAACCTATGCTGAGAAAGAAACAAAGAATCTGATGATTATAATCTCTATATGATTGTGGTTGTGCATGAGTAATTAAAAAGTTGAAAATGATCATTTAAATGACCACATGCATACTGTTGGAAGAACATAACTGTTGGCAGAAGCCCTTGTGGAATTGCTGTCAATTTGTCTATCTAAAATACCTGAATTGAGGAACCAATACTCAGTCACGCTTAACTTTTTTTGCATGCTTCGCAGAGAATTTAAATGCTGCAAACATCCCCATAACAGACAGTAAGCCAGGTGTAAGGATGTACAAGGGAGGCATGCAGGTCCTATCTGGCCTTTTTAAGGTCCTGATAAAATGTGGGAATGTAGAAACATGAGATGAGTTGATGAAGCAAACGTGGGACGCTTGTCAACCCAACAGATGACCCCGCCCAACATGTTGGCAGGTCGAATTGATTTAGATTTTTCTCTGGCTCAAACATTAGAACTTCAAGATTGCATCCCTTTCATTAATGCTGGTGTTCCTAAAGTTGCCTGATTAATGAATGGTGACCCACAATGGGTTCACTACTGCTGGATTTTTATTTCTTCGTGTTTTTCCGTGTCATTTTAGAAATAACTAATTGTATATACTATCAGGACTAAATTTAATACCAAATTCCATTTCAATAAAATGTTACCCCCTTTTTACCTTTTTTACCACTCCATTTCAACTTTTTTTTCATCATACATGTTTGTAAATATATACACTCTTTGGTTGCAAAATAACCTGAATTTCCCCCACGGTGGATGAATAAAGTATTATCTATTCCATTTCCTGTGGAAAGCTACATCAGCTGAGAACTTTTTCCTCTCAATGTCTTTTTTTTTTTGTTCACCCACCACCTCATCACTCTGGGGCATTTTTCCCCCATCAGTTTTTTTTAGCTCGTGGAGGGTATTTCATCAGTCAAGAAAGAACCAGCAGAGAGGAATGGATGCAGGACTCGGCAGTGAAACTGTTCAGTCTGGCTGGGCATCACCCCTCATCAGTATTCCATAATCATTCCATGAGTCTAGAACCAAGCACAGGCTCTTTTAATTGTCCCTCTGCAGGCAAGAGTTTAAAAGGAAGAAAAACACCACATTCAGTGAGCTGACGGGGAGAGCCGAGAGTAAATACACCGAGCCATCAGCCCGGCTTCTTACACACCCCATTATTTATTGGTCTTGCAGATGGCCTTGCCTGGGATTGCTTTTTTTTAAGCCTTATTCTTGTCTATTCCAGCTGTGATTTTTACTGGAGCTGCTGGCCTTAAAACATGCTAACCCAGAGCGTTGTATTTCAGGCTGATGTGTCGCTCCTGGTACTGTAATCAGGGGCTCCGTGGTGCCAGACAGCTGGTCCCAAAGCTGGTCCTTCAACTTGACACAATCAGCATTTGAATACATGCTTTAAGCAAATGTCTATCAGCACAGTTTTGGAATTAAAATTCAGGCAGACACCTGGTCTTTGGCAGTTGTCAATTATAACTCAGCCAGAGGCTCATTAGTAAAATTAGTTTAACAGAGATGAAAGGGCATTTTCATAAGAAAACCATCTTGCTCCAAACACCATAGCTCACTGAGCAGGGTTAGCAGAGCACATCCAATCTACAATCAGCTCACTTTGGGTTCAAACCAAAGTTTGAGGCAAATTTGCACACATTTCGACTAACTCAGATTTAGATGAAAGCTGTTCTTCAAGAACATAAAGATAAAAGGTGAATCCTACAATTTTTTCAAAGAGTAAGGAAAACTGAAGTCTTAAGGTAATGTCAAACACATTCTGTTTTTAATGTTCTGTTGATATTTTTTTTGTTTTCTTTTTCATCAGAGTGTATATGCGCCTGTCTGCATGAATATGTCAGGGTATAAACTTTTTTTAATACCACTTCAATTCTGTTCACTGTCATACGTTTGTACAATAACTCTTGCATCTGGTAAGTCTAGTTGTATAGATATGAAACACAGATAAGAAAACACAGAGAATAACGATTCTGTAAATTTGAACAGGGAGTTTTGTGTGGATAATACAAACCCAAAAGTTTAATTTTCAGGCTGCATAGAGACAGATCATTGATGTATTTCATTATTGTTTCCTCTTCCCTTCTGTTACTTATTTGATAAAAAATACATGTGCACATCTCCCTTATAGAGAAAGTTTAAATTAGTCCAAATACAATGGGTAAAACATGATTCAGTGACTATTCATTTTTCAGTGGAATTATTCAGTTTGACTGGATTTGACAGATCTCCATTGCTATTGCTACAGTTATTGATGTTTTACAGTCTTTTGTCCAATGTTTTATTGCTTCTCATTAAATACAAATGACTTCCAGACTTGGATGTGATGGTCGTTGGACACTTTTTGTAGTTACCTCGCAAGCAGTGATTATGCATCGCTTTTATTGCAAGTTCTAAGCAGGCAGGGCAGCTAATATGATATCTAATTCATGTGCAGACTCCTCTCTGTGTCCACCAGAATAGTAATGATGCGGACTGACTCTTATGTCTTCTTGGATGTTGATGAGAAAGTCTTGATTTTACTCTGTGTGGAATGTATAGCAAGACTTTATTCTACTGAATTTTTATAGTAAAAAATATAACTTCTATTGCATATTTTGCTCAATGTAGTTATGTTATGTAAAATTGTAAGTTTACGACAGAAACCTACAAGGAATCAAATAACTTTTACACTTAAATCTTTAAGGGACAGATCACAATTTATTTTTACTATTGTATGGATTTAAATATAGTATATCAACAAAACTTACAACTGGGCAACCCTACTTTTTTTTTTTTTTTTACAGGTGATAGGATCAATTTGAACAGTTTTTTTTTTAATTCACGCAAATCTGACAGCTCTCCTTCCTAAAAAACCTTGCATCTCTTCAGTACCAATAACACATCATCTGTTACATGCAAATTAGTTGCCACAAAAGGCACAGCTCACATGAAGGCTGTCTGACAAGTGTTAGCTGTTTTCAGTTTTGAAAGCGAAAGGTTTTGCCTTTCTACTATGCAAGTCACCATTTTTGCCATTTGTTGATCAAATTATTACATTGGTAATTCAACCTATAGAAGTTAGTTTGTTAGCATTGGGCCAAATATTTACATTTTTAATAATGGGTAATAAAGTCTGGGAAGTGGAATGAAGCAGGCTAATGTCTAATAATTCACATGGCATTTGTTTAATCCACACAAAAAAAAGTCAACTTAAATATGCTGAAAGTAAAGCCAAAGTCAATTTATCCATTTCTTAAAAAATACATTCAATTCTGTTTATCAAAAACTTAAAGAATTGGAAATAATTTCTATAGTAAAAAGGAACATTTAGGACATTAAGTCACTAATGTATAGATACGTTTATGAAACAGAGTTGATACATCATGTGAGTGAGATTTCAAATAAATTAGCTTAAGTTGTGGTAGTGATTTAGAAAAACAACAATTTAAACAGAGGTATATATTGTAATTACATAGTAAACGTTGCTTGCCTTGGGGTTGGCGAAAACAAATGGTGAAAACCATGCGGAAAAAAATAATCAGAAAAGGAGCCCAGGGCAATTTTGTACATGCAGTAAAACAAAATCTTTCTTCTATCACTTAATGATGTATCATATTTTCCTCCTCCTTTTAAAATGGCCAATTTTAGGAAAGAGACGACAGACTGAAAATAACTGCAAACATAGAAATTGACTTTCATTTTTGGCTTGTAATAGAGGAAATGTTTGGGTTAGTATTTGTTAGGAAGTACAATAAAATCCCACAGAAATACTGTGCTTCAATACAATTCCATCACTGCACTGCACTAATGCACTTCTGATTGTCTGCTGTCAATATGATTGCTCTGTGGGCAGTAGAAGTGTGCTTTCACCATGTGTACTGAGAATACTGTTTCCATCATCAGCAACTGAATCCAATGACAGTTTAAATAAAAGATGTGTAAAGAGGAGATGGTGCATCGGATATTTGGCTTTTACTTGCTGGATATTTAAAGTTGCCATAATTAAGATTCACAGGATCCAAAAACAGCTACATGTGGATCTGTTGTAAAGGATTTTGACAGGATGTGCAAGTCCACAAATGAAGATAGTTGGCATTACTTTGATTTTTTTGTTTTGTTTTCAGTCTTCTTTTTATTTTTGTTAATTCGTTTTTAAGTTCTCATGAGCCGTAGGTTGTAAAAAGTGACTGATTAGATTTTGTTTGCCTCTTTGGATATAACTCACTCAACAGGCATTTCCAAATAAATCATTTTAAAACAAACCACAATATCTGATTATCTATATTTATAATAAAACCAAAACATGATATCTTAAATAATCCCAAAGAGCAAATCTCTTGAAATTTTAAATAACAAATTCAATTCAGGCTAATGATGATCCACTTAATCGTTATCCTGTTAAATCAATATAAATTCTGTCCAAATATGTCCAACCAATACAAAGCCACACTCTGGTTGTATCGTCAAAGTCCCTAACAAAAGACTGTTAAGTCAAAGTTGTTTTTAACAGATATGTATTTTACTGAAGACCAGATTGACAGTGATTTACGAACTTAGGGCCAAAGAAGATACGTTTTACAAGATGCAGATGTTTGGGGGAGGACTGGCCACTTCCATTAGCTCATGCTTGTAAACCAAATCTGTCTCTTAAAGAAAATCCAGATCTCTATTCCTTCACTTGGGATAAAGGTGGAGAGGGTGTCTGTGGAGTCAGCTTCCAGTTTGGATTCAGGAAGCAGAGAGAGGCCTTAAAGCTAAAGGCTCTTTCTGCCTTTCTACTTAGAGAAATATTTAGTTTTCTGGAAAAAAAACACTGATATTAATGCTCAAAAAATGAATAGACTAGAGGTGTTTTTCTCCCTTCTTCCTGTTTCGCAGCAGGCCCAATATGTGTTAGAAGGCTGGAAATGCCTCTGCAAACATTCTTTACCACGAATGAAATGACCTGGCTCACCAATGGGGATTGGGAAACAGTAAACTCATGCGACTGGCAACCTTACATCCAAACAGGTAATTTGAAGAATACTCTCCATTTTCTTCTAATAGACTTGAGTTCCACTCTACTCAGCCCAGTTTCATTTTTTAGGAAAATATACAGTATATAATTTAGCCGTTAAAGAAAGGTTGGAGAGGGTGAGGTCCGTCCTTTGTTTAAGTCTTTTCTGAAAACTTTATTACCTCAAACTGACTGTCGTAGTTTGTTTTAAGTTTCCCATCCTTTTATCTTCCTGCAGAGAAACTTGAACAATGTGGGGAATAATAGCCCACTTCAAGATGCAGACTTTTTCCCATCTTCATCTCACTTGAGGAGATGTGAGCCTTCTGAAATGTAAAAAGACAAGGGGCAATTAGGAAAAATGGTGGAGACTCTGGGGACAAACATCACTTGCATAGCGGATGAACATCAAACATAACAACTTAGGTGTGCTGGGTCTGATTCTCAGCAAGTGGTTCTGTTTCTAATTGGAGTTGAGTGGGTCACACGGCACCACTGCAGCAATGGAAAGTACTTTTCAAGATCTGGATAATTTTATACTCCATATCCCTCCCTGGTGTTTGAGCTCTATTTCTTCATTTCTTATCAAGTATAATACAATGCACATCCATTGTTTCTATTTTATTTTAGAACAAACATGTCCTTGTGTGTTCTGTCCATGATTGGAGGTAAAAGGCTGATTTTCAGTTATGAATGAACAGGCATTACTATCCCCTTTAGTTTGTTTACAGTCCTGGCAACACATCAGGTATTGAAAAGCAGAAATCAATGACCAGTTGATGTGAGTGTGTCCCAAAAGCAAGTCACTGTCATCTATCACTGAATGATTTCAGGAAAATTTAATTTTCTCATGAAATTAGCTGGGGCACCGATAAGAAGACTACCTTTTTAATAATTCCAATAAAGGAATTTTGGGAGGAACTGATCTACAACATCATTTCAAACTGATTCAAAGGCTACAGGATACACTGAGATAATGTGCTGCAAATAATTCCTTTCCATGTTTTTCGGACTTGCAGAAATAAAGTCCTCCTCCTTCTCACTGTCCAGCCTTTAGTGCAATCTTTTGAAAATTTATTCACTGTGACATTTGCCAGAAAATGACAACTGGTGTTCATTGCTCTCATGTACTAATTCCCCTGTGTTCTTTGGCAGCTCTCCAACTGGGTGAAATGAAGTGCTATAGTAAATTTGAACAATTTAAGGTTACTTACTCTAAAGGATCTACCTTCTCTTGTCTTTTCAAAACAAGTTGCAACTTTTAAGGATTTCTCTACAACCATTTCTTTATCTAAATACACATATGTTTGAATTCTTCTTTCTAGGTTTCCTTTGTATGTATTGGGGGAAAAATATGTAACATTTTTTACTGTGTTTTAAACCCATATGATAAAAATTTGAAAAAAGTCACAACTCATGCTTTCTTTGAGTGTTATTTTCCCTACACCCTATTTAAGAGACTTCATTCCTCTTATCTATGTTAGAACAAAGAATGATGTTCTCTTGGGCTAAATAGTTGAGCAGGACTTTAAAGGGTTTAACTCTGAGAGTGAAACATTTCTTAAATTTACTCTGGAATACAATTACCGTAATATTGAGCTTAGAATTAGTCTTTTTTTAAGGAAGTAGGATAGATGACAGAAATAATGTTTATGTTGCTGCTTTGTTTAGTTGGTCTCTATGTTTGTCACATAACAACTATAGGCTATATGAATAAATATGCTTCTCACCTCTGGTGAACACTGGGAAAATTTTTTATCGGTTGCTATTATGAAACCTCTCATTAATCATTCACACGTTGAAAGATTTCCAAGTCATGCTGACTGGCATGTGTCTGATGCAGAAATGTATACATTTTTGTGTCATTTTGTTTGACCTTATCTGTGTTTTCCCTCAACGTACTACATGTAGTGGTGCATGCATCTCTGAATCTTTTAATAGGACCCAGAACGGTCACCTATCCAGAAAATGGTAATGTTGAAGGATCCTTAAATGTTATTGATAAAGGCTGAAACTCTCTACCACCTGAGCTACAGCCTTTGAAAACAGCTCAGTAAAACTTGTAGAGAGGACTGGTTCATTTTTGCTGTAGGTCGCTATGTGCTTCAACACCAGAGAAATGGGTGAAACTGTTTTTATAAGAAAAATCAAAATAGAATGGAAATGAAATCCAAAAAACATGGCTTCAATTACAAAATAACAGCTTTCATCATGAAAGGAAACTAGAGTTGGCTAAATATGGAAAAGAGTTGGTCAACCCCTTGACCATGACTGGTCAAGGGGTTGCCTTGACCAGTCATGGCAAAGTTATGCCTCATGTTCCAAATGGCAGATTTACAGGCACAATTTTTGTGGTAGCAGTAAACATCTGCCTGTATAGAGTTATTTATTTGTCTTTCTTTTTTTTTTTAAAAAGCAATCCTTTGTAAATGCTGGGGGATTTCACTTTGATCACACATCAGTAATGGATTCAAATAGTTGGAGAATGCATTAACATGGCAAGCAAAGCCATCCTTGGAGGACAATCACAATTTCCATGTAATTCTTTCACAGAACGTCAGGGATTAGCCTGGTTGACATTGTTCAAATATTATTTCTCACATATACCAACCACCTGCTTAAAATCATATTCAACATCTAAAAACATCAACGGTTGACCACCGGATAAAATACAACAACATAATACAATATACAATAATTCAATAAGCAAAATGTAGTATGCAGAGAGGATAAAGAAGCAGGTTTTACCAGTGATTTGACTGACAGTGGATACCAATCTGATATAAAAAGGTCATAGAAAGGAAAGTACACTCAGTTTCTTAGCTTAAATCTTTAATTTAAACTTGATTTTGGTAGAAAAAAGACACAGCTCTAGTAAATGACTTCAAGGTATCTTTTGGGGAAAAGGTGAACAACCTTTGAATAAATTGTGACTGGCTTGACAGTACACAAGTCAAATAGAAAACACTAAGAAAGGGAACTTTTATTCGAAGTCAATATGAAGCAGGCATCTGCTTCACAGATTCACAAAAAGATAACCTGGAAATGAGACCCTATAGGCTGTTAAATAAATACTCAAAGCCCTAATGTTGCCCCTGGAGAAGAGCTTACAGCCTTACAGTGGAAGTACCAGCCAACTCCCTATGGAGACATAAAATGTAAGTAAGCCAGTGTCTGCTAATGATTTAATGATTCATAAGACCAATAAGTGTCCCAAATCAATGTGCTGCTGTACTGTTAAGATTATGTCTTAATTAAAAGCTTGTTAAATCACATATTTTCCTTTTATATAACATTTGGGTCTGTGTCTTAAGCTTAATAGTAGCAGAATCGAACTGGCAGAATACAACAGCAGTGGAGTGCATGGATGTCACACACAACAGTTGGAGAGGGTTAACTGGTCTGTCAGCTCATTCACAGCGAAGCTGGCAATATTTTGAGGAAGCAGATGGAAATAACACAGTAAACCAGTATACTGCACTATTGCTTTCAATATATTGATTCTAAAGCCTCTGTTCTTGGACTAAACACCATTCACAAGTTTCTAATTCACCAACAGAGCTCATGTAGGAGATTGTGGATAGAATACTTACTGTTGCTTTGCTGTCATTAACATCATTTTCAGTACCATACAGCAGAAAATGACTAACTTAAAACTGCGTTTATGATTTACTGAGCTCATATACTGACTGAAAATATCATGAGCCTTATTCTCAATTTATCATTTAACTCCCAGCTTGAGGGCAGCTGTAAAAAAAAATTAAAATAATGACACTTCTATCCTTCTTGGCCTATATTGTTCATTATCTTATATGATATTATCAATTGATCGCACTGTCTGAACAACTTTTGTGCACACATGGGGTGAGATTAAATTTAACTTCTCCTTGCAGAAGGGAGACGAAACAACTGAACTGTTTGATTAATTTTGAAGATGGCTTGAATCAAGATTGGCCCTTTGTTACATCGCAAAGTTTCAAAATCTGCCTATCTAACCAAACCATTGTAATCTTCAAAGCCTTGAATGCTGGGATTGGGAGGACACAGGTTGCGATTAAAGTTCAATTTCTGCTTCTGAAATGCTTCATTCAGTCTTTCAACTGCACTAAACACTCATTTAATTCTTGGTCTTTCACAGCAGCATCCTGAGCCAAAGGTGACTGGCTCATCGGGGAGTCTAACTTTCAGAGAACTTAATTGGCATTAATTATTCATTCCATTTGGTCATGTTTCTGCTCTTGTTGCTGTTTGGCTGTGGGCAAATACATTTAATAAAAATTGTCAGACTTTGAGAAGGTCCAATATATTTTATGACTGTTTGGAGTATTAAAATGTTCCTCTCACAATTTGGCGAAAAGACTCTCTGTTTTGATGAACCTCCCTCTGCTGTCATGATCAAATTCAAAACTTTTCTTTGTATCATTTGTGAATTTCTGTTTAATGTTTGATAGTTTTGATTGAGTACCTTGTATTTCAAAGTAATCTGCTTCCAGTAGTTGTGGGAGTTGAAAAAAAAAGAATTAAAGTTAACAGGAAATCCATTAATATAAATTAAGTATGAGGTTAATCTATGGAAGTATGATTAACCTTAGGCAAGTATGGAAATAATCAAGATAACTAATTGTGAGGCCATAATTACAAATATTGAATACCTTAATAAATAACTCTATAAATAACATATTGGTTGGGGTTTTTAAGATAAATATGTCCAAGGATTTTTTCACAAAGTATATGTAAAAAGCAGAACTTTACAAAACACAGCAACAAAACTTTGTTAGCTCTTTATTCTAAAGCAACGCTAACCTAACAGCCCCCAGCTGAGTCCTGCTAACTGCACACAACAATTATAATATGGCCACCCGAAAGTATTAAAATAAACATATAATACTAAACGGGATTTTTGTTTGTATTGTCTGTTTCATACTGTCTCTTTCAAATTAAGTTGATGTTATAGTTCACAAATTGTTCCTGCTTCGGCCAAACAAAAAATACCAAAAGCAATATTAAATGTAAAGGATTTTTTAAAATTTTGCTTTTGTCTTCCCTTGATGTCTTGAATATTAAAAAAATGTGTATGATTACATTTTCTACAGAGCTGCCGGTGGAATTACACATATTTGAGAATAACTTTGTTCAAAGTGAAGGATGGTTTCTACACCTATCCAGAAACCCTTGTGGTAAAAAAGTGACATATATGAAAAGTATTTTTCCAGATAAATTTGATCAATATAAATACACAGATTTAGTATGTTACACAAAGCCATGATTCAAATACTATTTTACCTAAATAGTGATTGTATTAAATGTGTCACATTGGGGGCGGCACGGTGGTGTGGTGGTTAGCACTGTCGCCTCCCAGCAAGAGGGTTCTGGGTTCGAATCCCGGGGGAACCAGGGCCCTTCTGGGTGGAGTTTGC
This sequence comes from Menidia beryllina, assembly GCA_013363375.1. Taxonomy (NCBI): domain Eukaryota; kingdom Metazoa; phylum Chordata; class Actinopteri; order Atheriniformes; family Atherinopsidae; genus Menidia; species Menidia beryllina. The sequence goes on from JABUIW010000156.1 coordinate 6,457,591, forward strand.
ATGTTCTCCCTGTGTCTGCGTGGGTTCTCTCCGGGTTCTCCGGCTTCCTCCCACCGTCCAAAAACCTGCATGTTAGGTTGATTGGAGATTGGGGAAATTGCCCTTAGGAGTGAATGTGAATGTGAGTGTGAGTGGTTGTTGGTCCTTGTGTGTCTCTGTGTGGCCCTGCGATGGACTGGTGGACTGTCCAGGGTGTACCCCGCCTCTCGCCCGTTGACCACTGGGATAGGCTCCAGTTCCCCCCGCGACCCCATGAGGGAATAAGCGGTATTGATAATGGATGGATGGATGGATGGGTGTCACATTGGGTCATTGTGGCCTTCCACTTTCTTAAACTCTCGTTCCGTTTTCAAAAGGTCAGAAAATTAAACTGTTTTTAACTCATGATTCCTTCTTGTCGACCTGCTGCCATTGCCTGCCCCTTACTCACCAATTACTGGATGCTATTTGTCATGTCTACACTCCACTGCTCAGCCTGTTTCATTACTCCTCTCAGCCGTGTTGAATACATGCTCAAATGATACAGCGCAGGTCAATTAAAGTTAGCTTTGAGGGTTTAAAATGTTTTTTAAAGCTTATATTTCCTCACTGTACCTCACTACTTATGCTTTACTAGGGTTGATAACATCTGTAAACATCAAGGCAACATGTCACAGAAATTCAGCTCATTAAATTTGATGCTTTTGTTCACATGACAGTGTCAGAAGACATATCCAAAAAAGGCTTTAAAGGCCAGAATTATCCTCTCAGGGCAACTTGCTATTTTGGTGCATGTTGATTTTAGAATTCCGCATACTCTAAGTAAGTAAATAAAATCTACATAAATTGCAATAAAAGACTAGTCGTTACCAGCAAATTTGAGTTACATGCTTAGCAGGAAATTGGCTGGGAAGCAGCTGGCTGTTATGCCAGCTTTTGCTATGTCTGGTTATTGGGTTTCTCTTCCCACCATAAATATGCTTTGGAGGATGGTGGCTATTGCTCTTGAACTGGATCCATAAGATATTCTTAAAAAGAAGACTGTTTACAAAAAGTAAAGCAGTATAGGTTTATGGAGTTATAGATGTCTTTACCTTTGGGCAGAGTCAGGTAAATTAGGTGCAATAGCTTTACTTACTCAATACAATGTTGTGAGCCAATAGGAACACTTAATTTTCTTAAATCCAACAAGAAAATACATCTTTACCTTGTATCAAAAGAAAGATATATAAAGTGGATTAAATTAAGTTACATTTCTAGAAACAAAATCAGAACTCACCCAAATTATTTAAAATGTTTTAAACAATCCATTTTAAATCCATTTGGCTTATTAAAAAAACTGATGCATAGTTTGTTTTAAACTGCTAACATTTGATTTCACACATGCTGTCTTTTTTTTCTCTTTTTTCTACCTCTTACAGCAGCAGTGCGATGTGTCTACAGGTGTGTGTTGTAACCCGGGCCAAGTAATGAGTGGTTACACAACACAGTGGGAGCAGGGTAGCATGACAGCTTGAGATGCAGGCTTTATTTCACACAGCAAGATGCAGCGTGGCTTGAGAATTGTGGTGGGAGGTTGATGCTGTTGTTCCGTCTTTCTTTAGGATTAAATTGTTTTTTTTCTCCCTTAAACACAGCAAAGTTTTTTAGAAACATGGTGACAATGTTTTTGGGATCCTTTATAATCACATTTCATTGACTTTATTGCAGTGTTTCTACAAGAAAAATGCCACATTCATATTCATGAAAACAAAATTAAAGTAAAAATTAATCTGAGTATTTTTAATAAAAGGGAAGATGGGTGAAGTAGCAACACAAGCTCTTATGAACAAACTATTGACTCTAAATGCACAAACGGTCTGGCACAACTACATATTGCCCTTCAACAAGGAAACAAGGGACATTTTTTGAAGCATAATTTTCTCCTTTCAATCATATTGCCTTGCACCGTTGTCAGCCATGTAGAGAATAATGTTTATTATAAGCTACATAAAATTGCTTTTGCCTCGAAATCCTGTGAAATCTCTTCTCCCACGAGTAGGTTGAAAGAGGGTGAACTCTTAAAATGTGGCCTGCGCGCTGGCTTTATTAAAGTAATTAATGCTTTCACTTTCTGCTGATGAGCTCTCTCGGTCAGTCGCGGGAGGCTATTGAGAGAGAAGACTTTGTGCACAAAAAAGAAACACACACCCAGTTTAATTAGTCTCTGTCCTATTTCAGGTGCAGTGCCTTATTTTTCTCTTCCTGCTGCCTGAATGCACCGCAATATAAAGTGTTTTTAAACCTTGGGATTATCTCTATTGATAAGTGTATGTTCACCAAATGAGCAGAAGATGAGCGAAGGACAAGATGCTGAGTGGATTCATTCTGAGAGCAAACCTGATGACGCCTGCCCTCATCCTGACAGCACAAAGGCTCTGATGCACAGTGTTGCACATGCACATCACTGCGAGGCTACAGAAGTTCGGGCCACAACCCAGAAAAATGTTTCAGGGAAGATTTCTTCATAGAAGCGAAACAAATCAGTCAGCAAAGTGTGTAACTGTCCTCACTCACCATGAAATGGATGAATAATAAAAGTGAAACTACCACAGCTGATGTTTGTTTACATTTGCTGATGAAGTTTGATGAAGGACTTTTTTGATGTGCTTCTTACAGAAGTTCCAGCACATCAAACACAACATTATCACAGGGGTCTAACTGGAGCCTTGCTCATGTTGAATTTGTTAGCAAATAGGCAAACCAACACAAAGACCTATGACTGTCTCAGACTGTTGGTTGTGTCCCTTTTGTTTTTTCAGTGGTTTATCTCCAATGGCAAATAAATCTTTCTAATCACATTTCTGCGAAGAGATGATTACTCTTCATCAATAAAAGCAAACAGCATATCTGTCAGTAAATCTGAGTTAAGGCTCTTATTGTGAAGCAGTTTTTAGTGTAAATTTGCAAAATACAAGTAGTCTGGACTGTGATGGTGACTTGCTCAAAAGATGGAATAGATGCATGTTTACCACTGTGTTATATCGGTCTTCTTGACAATCAATCTGGGGACATTAAGTTAATCTATGACGTTGTATTATTGCTGAAGACAGCTGATTTACCTCTTCATGACCCTGGTATGTGTAATTTCAGTTTCCATGTTCACAAACAGAGATTAAAAGTGAGTCACCAAACTGTATTTATGGACATTACCAGGGAAAAGAAGGTTGTACCAGTCAATGACTGGTCCACTTCTCTGTTCCTATGAAAGCAGGAAGCTTTCAAGCTTTATCTTTGCCTCTGGTGTTAATGACCCATCTTACCTGGTGAAATTTGCCTGCTGCCTAATCCCATCTTGGGTATCTTTGCCTGCTGGTGCTTCGTTTTGACCATGGACAGCATTAGAGCACATTCATTTCCCATCTCTTATGTGTTACATGTATATACAGGTATATGGTTACAGCCAGTTAAGTTTAATTTCTTCCTTTTTAGAATTATATTAACAATAAATGGCGTAAAAGTCTGCAGCAGGAAGGTTGTTTGTATAACATTCACAAACACATAACATGTTCCCGGTGTGATTCTAGCCTAAGGGAATACTTACATTTCCACTCACTGCTTCTGACTTTTGGCTCAGTTTGACAAAACCAGGATATTAATATGTTAAGAAAAGGCTTTGTGTTGATCTCTTTTTATTTGGTTGTTTTCTGAATGAACATCGACGAAGTGTAGTCATCCTATAATCTTTCCAGGGGCTGCAGCTGACAGAAAGAAGAAAAAAAACCTACTGCTCACCGTACAGGTTGTGTGTGCACCTGCTGTTAGTCCAAGCCGATGTTAATTTTGGCCGTTGTTTTATTGCACACATTTATTTTTGACCTTTGCAAGGTCCAAACTACCAGAATTGATTGCTCATAATGTTGCAGCTCAGCATTTTGTTATCCGTTTCCAAAAGCTCTGATAAGTAAAAAAAATATTCAAGCTGATTACTTATTTCTTGGGTTTTCATATGTGCATCTTGGTTTTCATTCAGTAGAAATATGCTTAATCTTTGCAGTTTACAGTCACAGTTTCCTTGTTTTTGCTTTTGTGCCTTTTTTCAAAACTGTTGAACCACAACAGTTTTAAAAAAAAGTTTTTCTTTACCCTTTCTCTACCCTTAACCGATACAAAAACCTTTTTATAAACCCAAAACAAAGTAGTAACATTGAAAAATCTTTTGCAATTCCCCACCTTGTACATAACATCTACATTTTTCCTGAAAGGTTAAGTAAGATTTCCCAAAAGTTCGTTCACATTAAGTAAAAGGAACTGATTGGCTCTGACAAAACTCTATTCAATCTACATTTTCCTATTGAGTCATTTGTGCTTTTTTAAAATCTTACATTAATAAATGAACACAATATGAATAAAAATAAATGAAAAAAACGTTATTTGATTTTAATAGTTTGGCAAAGCAACGCAAGACTAATTCTATACTAAACTGATTTTTCTATGGAATTGAACGCTTCTGCAGTATAAAGGTGGTTTGTGTTAAGTGATTTGAAGGTGACAATGTATAAATGAGTTCGGTTTGACTGCAGCGGCTCTTACTGTTAGAAAATCAGCTTGAATTGAAAAAATTAAGGGGAGTTACTGTATATCAGTCCTCAGCTGAGGACACTTTCTTCAGTTTAAATTTCACGTCGCCTGCAGCGCTGCCTAATAAGTTATATCTGGCCAAGATTCTGTTAAAAACAAACTGAAAGAATGGCATGTGATCACAAAAGCGAGGATGATGTCTGACTTAAAACAACGTGCCCTGCAGCAGCTACGGAATGATACACTTTGAATCGATGGTGACATGATTATTTGCATTTAGATAGTTTTATCTGTTCTGTAAAGTTGACTCTGACATGTTCAGCTTGTCTTCCGAGTAAGAACATTAAAGGACATTTTCACCTCATGGAAAACCAAGATAAGGGTTTTGTGCAGAATTATGCAAAGATATAGCAGGTGCTGTGGGATTAGCATATAGGCTAACGGTGGTAGATATAAATTAAAGCCAACACAGATCCATCAGCAGCCATTAGAGGTGAGCATTTAACAAGATAAAGCCCTAGCTTAGATTAGTGCAGCAGAGATAGTGGAAGTGTCAATGGTTGCTGCTAACAACTAGCCTCATCTCCGCATAAAGTGCAAAAAAGCTGCTCCCGCTGAGGGAGCCGTGGAGGACTAAGGGAGGTAATGAACACAGAAACATCAGCCGTATCATCTCTTTACAAAACAAGACTATTTATCTGCCTTGTTCTACTGCTCCTCACCTCTGGGCTTGTCCCCCGCTTCAGCCATATTAATGATGTCAAAGCGTGGATAACAGTGTGATTATTCCCGTCTGGCCAGTCTGCTTTTCACTGCCTGATGTGTCATATCTTAAATGACTCTTGATTGTAGGGATTTAGCCAGAAGGGAACTAAAAGCACTGTTCTCTTTCTTTTTTTTCTTTACAATTTTTTTTTACTATCATCATGTCAGAGAAGGAGGATGGGGCCCCATGCTTTTTATCCCAGGCACTCAGACAAAGCATATTTAACTATAAAAGGAGAGAGAGTAGCCAAGCAAATAAGGACAGAGTAAAAATTTCTTTCACCTTGACAGACTTAAGTAGCCTGTTACATGATGGTGAGGCTTTCATCTGTTACTTCAAGGAGGTAGAGGAGATAATCACCATTGTTATGCCCCATCTGATGTGCCCCAAGCCACCTATTACCCCGTGGCCCACAGCACTTTGTGTACAGAGAGATGGAACTGTCCTCATCATTCTCGGTGGTCACGAAAGCAAAAAAAAAAAGAAAAAAAAAAGGAGAAGACCAACCCAGCTGCTAAAATCTCACAAACACCTATAACTCTGTCCTCGTTTTCCATCATCGATCACTCACCTGTGTATCTGTTAATTGGGTTAATGACGGTGGGGCTCACGTCCTCATCATCCAGCTATGCTGTTTGTCCCTATCTCCCACTTTAGCATAGCTCTAAACACACTGAGATTTGAGAGAAGGATCATTTCTTGGGTCATTAATTCCACTAATCATCTCTCTAATTACAGGCCATTACAGCTGGGCGTCTGATGTATCTCCTCTCCACAGGACCTTGGACATGATGCACTCTGACACTCCGTCTCCCACAAACAAGCAGCTGCCCTGCGGCTGAACATCCGAGGCATTAACCTCTGTTTGAGGTCTGTTTCTAGACAAATGAAGCTCAGCCTGCAACACCAACCAAACATGTCTGGAGTTGTTTTTTTATTTTTTTATTTTATTTATTTATTTATTTTTTTACAAAAAACTGATTTGCTGTCCTCACTTAAAGCTTTCAGTTCAGACTTTCGTAATCAAACTCAAACATCTAACAGCTTGAGTCTCACTTTTGTTTCAAGGAGTTTCGATAAAAAATAGCAGGTTACCTTAACTTGTTCTGTACGGTGTGGTGGTTAGCACCATCGCCTCACAGCAAAAGGGTTCTTATTTAAGTCCCGGGGGACCCAGGACTTTTCTGTGTGGAGTTTGCATGTTCTCCCTCTGTCTGCGTTCTCTCTGGGTTCTCTGGCTTTCTTCCACAGTTCAAAAACTTGCATGTTAGGTTGACTGGACTTTCCAAAAGTGTGTGCTTTCCAAAAGTGTGTACTGTATGTCTCTGTGTGGCCATTCAATGGACTGGCGGACTGTCCAGGGTGTACCCTGCCTCTCGCCCATTGACCACTGGGATAGGCACCAGTTCCCCCCGTGACCCTATTATGGAAAAAGTGGTAACAATGGATGGATTTCCAGATGAGAAACAATGCAGGATCTCTCTGTCTGTTGACTCATTGCTCATCATCATTTGTTTTTTTTGTTTTCACAAACAGCTTATTCAAGATTCACAATCGTCCTTTGTCAAAATTTCTTCTTTGTTTTCCAGCAAACATAACTTTTAAATGTATTTTTAAGTCTTTGTGGTTTGGATTCATCTCACCTATGTTAGAGAAATTATGTCAGATTGTTCAAAATCAAGGGTGTTATCAGTGTAAGCAAGTGGGACTTCAGGGATTTGGAGGAGCTTGTTTGGCAATTACCTTTCATATAGATGACTTTTATCCAAAGAATTTTACCACCTTTGGCATTTGTCACAATCTTGTTTCTTCACTGGTATCTGAGCTTGATCCTGATGCCTGAAAAATGTACGTGTGATCATGAATTACCATTTACCTCGAGTTATGAGGGATGCCCATGTAGGAGCTGTGTGACATACTGAGTGTGTAAGTTTTGGTAAAGGGTTTAGAATAGTCCATCAAGCTTAACGATGGTTAAAGGGATATAATTATTCAGATGCCTGTTGGCTACCCCCTGCCGGCAAACCCACCCTACCCAGCAGCCAGGATCAAACCTCTGAAGGCAGTTCCCCAGAAATATCTCTGAACTTTATCATCTCAAGCGGTCATGGGATTGGATGAGTCTCTGCACACATATCTGGTGTGCATGCAGAGTTGGTGCAAGGAGGGATTTCACATTTTACTCAGCAGAGCTCAGCTCCAGCAGACAGTTGGGTTTATCAGTGATAACATCTAAAGCCTCTTCTGTAAAGCTTACCATGTATAAAAACATATGATATTTACTGGTTTACAATATCAGTAAACGCATGGCCAGTCAGTCCAACTTTCTGATCATTACTACAAAGACTACAAAGACTTCACAATAAGAGACTACAAAGATGGCTGAACTACAGTAGCTCACAGGTGACGCTACCGTTGACAGAATCACCAAGGGGGCAACATTTCTTACAAGGTAACGTTATAAACTTTGGTTTTATCTTTCTAATGCGTGAGAAAAGTAAGATTTTAGTCTTCTTCATCTTTTAAGATTTGGAACCGGTTCCTTTTTTCCATCCTTAGATATTATACAACAGTAATTCCCAAAACAATTATGGCATAATGTAATCTGAATACAAACAGAATGCAGTGGATGGATGCAGGATGTGGTTTGACATTGTCTTGCTGAAGTATGAAAGCTTTCCCTTAATAGGTATCTCCAGATTCCTTAAATCTTCTGATAATATTATGTTCTCTATCTTTTAATGCTCCCTTTCTAACAGTTTTGAGAGGTGTTGGTGCAATCAAATTTATGATGTACTTCTATTTCTCAAGGGACTATACAAAATCCCACTTTTAAGATAGGATTTTTGGATTATTGTGAATAGAATATTGATCTACAAGATAAACAAATTTACTTGTTGTTATTCACATTTTATATTGTGTTCAAGCTTTTGTGGTAATTTGCTTTTTACAAATTCAACTAGTTTAATTTAAATTAAACAAAAGTATTAAATGTGTCTTGAAAAGGTCTTCTTTTTCATGGCTGTTGATAAGTGTGCTGCCTGATGTGTCTTTTTCTTTTATTTAAAACAATATTATTTTCTAAACTATGAAGTAAAATTTGGTGTTATTTACCTTTTCTTCCGAGGCACATTCTTTTATAGCTGTTTAACACTCCGTATCACAGAGAACACGAGTCGTTATGACATAATTTTCTGTATGTAATCATTGAAATCATTGATCCATTTGAAACCAGGTCAACAAACTGACAATGACTCAATGGTAGGTCTGGAAGCCGGTCGATGGTAGTGAACAAAACAAGGGGGCAGTAGTTTCATTCACCGGTGAACTTGAGTGTCATGCTCTTTGCTTTGATTAATGACTGTTATTTTAGCATCAAATGTCCATTCAGTGATCGTTACACTTTCTACTCGACTGTTTAAGCTGTGTTTTAATTAGTTTTCAGTTCACCGTTTATGGCTTGTTCTTTGGTTAATTAGACTGAGGGAACCTCGAGGCATTCTCATATTTATAATAAGCGCACTGTTATAATTTAATCTCCCAATGAAAAGAGCCTAAGCTTATATTCTTTTCACTTAATATTCAAATCTGAAATTGGAAAAAGGAAGAAACTTGTAATGATTATAGTATTTAATTGTTCTTTAGAATTTCATATTTTTGAAAAAAAGTATAAAAACAGGAGAATAGTTTGACACAATCAGTTTCGTATGACACAGCTGGACTCTTCTATCTCCCTCATGTCAGAAACGGACCAGAGGTGAGTCGCCTTAACTCAGACAGACTGTCGCTCTTATTGTCCCTGGGAAAATGTAACAATAACGATTACAGGAGGATACTCAACAATGTCAATAGAATTCAATCAATTATTAAACAGCCTGAGGCAGACGGTTAAAAATATGATAAATACTTGTAGAAGGAATGTTATGAAGGATGTAGCACCACAACAGCTAAAGGGTGTTTCCTTTTTAAATCCAATGATATTTTGAATATTCCCCAAAGGCTAATTGTTTTTTTAAATGCCAAAGGAGACACTGTCTCAGGGGGAAAGGCTGCCAAGGAGGGGTTTTCATCTTGAATTCATAATTACAAGTCTGCTCTCTTTGAAGATGTGAACCAATGTTTTTCTGACTAAATTGATGCTTTTATGGAGAAAAATAATGCTCTTCATTAATTTCTGTGTGCAGGAGTTCGCCTCTTTACCAACTCTGATATTTCAGTGGATTTTGAAGCTTTTGCATCTGGATAATATAAAGTAAATTTGTGTTAAGAATAACTGTCATCCTTCACCTATGTTTGATTTTAGCTTGTGTTTAGAATAGCTCAGAAACACTCATTTTATAGATCAAATTAAGCTTTCCTTAGAAAATTAACTCATTCGCTGCCAAAGACGTCTATAGACGTCTTTTCAAATCCGACCGTTCGCTGCCAAAGACGTCTATAGACGTCTTTTATGTTTTTCAATTGCGAGTGACTTGGGGGACGATCGGCGAAAGTTTTTCCGTAAATATCGGCTTCTAGACAGAGTATGGACTAACAAATTTACCCTCTAGGTAGCTGTGCCACTTTTGATGGGAGATTAGCATAGATTGTAAGCAAATAAAAACAAACGCAATGGTTCGCTATGAGAGAAATGGCGCCGGTGAGACGCACGTCGAAGAAGAACGGAATAAGGTAGAAACAAAATCTTTTTTCCTAATGAAAGAAGAGAGTCTGCTCTTTCTTTTGGTGTGTTCGGTGTTTACATAGTCAAAGCACAAACTATTCTGTGGCTCTTGAAAAATCAGTCAAAATTCTCAAAAAACTGGCAGTGAGCGACTCTCTGTTCTGAAAATGGCTGGCAGTCAATGAGTTAAATGCATTCTGAATTCAGTACCTGCTAAATTTGTGTTGATGGCTGAAATCTAAAAGTCTTTAGAAAATGGGCATGTATATGTATAATCATGAGTGCTCATGATAAGCAGTATATTTCACTGCTTTCTTGAGAGATCCCAATCCTCACCAAATTTGACAACAGAGGGGATCAATGACTCTCTTATTGTGTGGTGTTTTATAAAAAAATTGAAAAAACCCTGAGGGGGCCGTGGATTACCCACTAAGCGCTGAGCTTTAACGATCTGTCCAAACATCTAAAGGTTCAGGACCCTAGCGCACAAAATGCTCACCACGACCAGCACCTGACATGACCTGAGGCTGACTGAAATCAAATTGTAGAAATACTGATGGAGTCCTGGCTCTCTGAGCACACTGAGGTTTGGAAACGGGGCTTATTAGGGGCCCCTCAGTGAGTTAATCCAGTCAAGACACTGGCGAGAAATAGATACCTGAAGATCGAGCTTTCCCTTGGGGCTAACATTTGTTTGCCCTTACTTCTTCTTTTTGCTTTTACAGTATTTTTATATGAAACTGGAAAGTTCTGAGTCCAGATTATTCAAAATTCAGATAGTTAGACTTGCATTCTTCTACATTTTCAAGTCTTCCTGCCAACTGTTTCATGAACACATGCCATGAATGAAAGAATATCAGTTGGAATGAGACACTTCAGATACTGTAAAGAATGTGGAAATGATGTAGGCGTGCTCCACAGCTCACATCTCACTTCCAAACCGAGTAATTTACCAAGGATATGAGAGTGCTCTCAGGGCATGGAATGAGATATGTAATTCAACAAGGAAATAAAGGAAGGGGGGATGAATGGTGCATGGGAGAACACTCCCTTGCATATTGAAACTAATCAGTATGAAAATATGTATATTGATCCGGCTGCCTGACCCCCTCGACCTGCACTGGTGCTGTTTGCAAATTATACTTTACAATAAAGGTAACAAAGGCAATAATCACAGGGCTTTGTCCCCTTATAGACTGCTGCTTTACCCCCTCTTTGGCATATCTAACTCCCACCGGCTTAAGAGAGTTTCTAAATGCATGCGCATCACCACTTTTTTGTTCAGGAGTGGTGCCAAACCAGGCCACAGAGAAGAAATGGTGCATTCAGCGGGAACAATGGGGATGAACATGCTCTCTGAACGCACGGCACACACCGCAAAAAGCCACAAACATATTCCACCCCCTCTGGGTTCAGATAAAGAACAAAATGCTATAGAACTCACTGTACACCAAGATGTTTACGCGTGAATTATTGTTTGCCTGTAAATATGCGCCGGAGCAAAGGAAAGATGACTGTGAGGGCAATCTGTGATTCATGCATAATCTGTGTCTCTGTGTACTGTGCGTGGCATGTGTGCTCATCTAAAGGAGAGCATGGAGAACATAACGTTTCTGGGTATTAACAGATGAGCATTCATATATTGTTTCAGACAGAAACTGCTTATTTTAAACAGCCGCTGCTGGCTGGATGGTAAACTGCCCCTTCAAGGGGCTTTTGCATTCTGAGCAGAGTCCAGATGATAGAAAATCTGTTACATGGGAAGTGAAGTTAAACAGGCCGTCAAAGCCTTGTGCACCACAGGGACAGGTTTGAGGGTATCGATTAGTTTATCTGGGCTATTTGTGGCAGAGTAACAGCAGCTGTTCGGCTGCGTTGAAATGTTTGTTTCTCTGCTCTCCTTGGTGACCTGTTTTCTGTGAATATCTTTTTTGGAGGGGGGGGGGGTTCTTCATATTATTAGATTAATATGTTTGTTTCCTTTTTATTTAGCAAAACCAACAAATATATCTAAGTCACTAATGATTGTTTTCCAAGTATTACGACCTCTTCACACTTAGAAACTTTACAATGTTGTGTGCAACACATAATTCAATTTAAATTAAACTTTTCTCCGTAATGCAACCCCTGAGTAAAATCCGTTTTTTTTATTCCCCTCTTGAATCTATTGCAGATACAAAAGCTGAATTAACTTGGTTATTCATTCTCTTAACCATCTTTATGTTTATGAGAATGCTAAAACTGTGCCTGGTTAACTAAGGTGGAGATGATATTCTGAGCGTGCTTGTTGAGCTGAGTGTCTTCAGATGGTGACTTCAGAGCAAAAAGCCCGATTTGTTGGGACATTGTTGACCTTTTTTTACTCAATCTTTTATTCTGAAACTTTGAAATGCACGGTCAAAGCTAAAAACAAAGCTGCTTAAATGTGTAGTAGTGTAGTCACAGTAGTGTTTGTTGTTTTTTACTCATGTACACTTCACAAATCAACAGTATGCAAGTAAGTAGGCTGAGACATCATCAACCCCTAATCACAAGACATAACCATTATTTCTAAACAAAGCTGTTCCTCCAGCAGTGCATAGACGCTCAGCTGACAGAAGGCTCATCATCTTAGTCTAATACAAGCCTCCTCCGAACCCTTGCATCTGCCCCAATAGATTAATCCCAAAAGCACTTTAAAGGAAGTCTCAAATCTTAAAATGTACTTGGAGAAGAGGGGTGTGCAGATAATTGGTGGAGGATCTTTAAGAGGGGATACATCTGTGCATTCTCTGCAGAAGTACTTTGAGTATTCACTCTGATTGAAGATGGTGTGCGTCACATATAGTGAACTGTGTTAGTAATATGTTTTCTTTATTTTCCTAAACCCTATCAGGCAGATGTGATGCAATTCTGCAGAATAATATGGCTAACAAAACAGGTGGACTTTTCATTTTTTTTATAATTTACTTGAATGAGAGATTTATGACTTTGCTAAATTCCTGGTACATCACCTCTTCTCTGTTCATATTTTGACTCACTTTTCTCATCACATCTGTAGTGGGAAGGGATAAGGAATGAGGAAAGGAATCAATCCCTTAAACTGAGGTCAATTCATGATGGTATGTATCCTGCAGGGGTAAATTTGTTTGGCTGTGTTTCTCGTTAGTCTCTTTGTCCCTGTTTTGTCCAGGGTGTGCCCCACGTCTGGCCCATTGACAGCTGGGAAAGGCTTTGGTATGAAAATAATGGATGGATGGTTGTTTTGGAGACATGGTGCTGGTAAAGGTGTACAGATAACTCCCTCCCCACTCTCACCTGACATCAGAATTCAAAGCTTTGGTCAACATTGATAGTTTTGGATAGAAAACTGAAAGGAGATGGGCATAGCTCAGAGATGCTTGCTGTTTACTTTTTTGCTAACTTCATGGAGAGATATCATAAGATGTATGACACTCTCTCCTGTCCTTTAGAAGAAAAAACATTAAAAAAGAAACTTCTGACCGTTAAACATCCTGAGCAGAAAGAAAACAAGTAGCTGTGTTGTGAAAGGCTTCAGCTTCATCAATCAGGTTTGACTGAAAAATGACTGAAAATAATTCCTAACTTAGTTTGAGACTATTATGTGAAGAAGGCCAGTCTAAAAATAGTGCGAGGAATCCGTTCCTGGGGCTATATTAATGAGTCATTCTGCAAACAACATCAGACATTACATCTGTTGTGCAGATCGCTCTCTGCTGCTGCCGCTGCAGCAATACTCAGCTTTGTAGTCAGACACCACGCTGACCCTTCGTTATGGTCACCAGCCCCGGTTGTTGGATGCTGGAATGCGATCGAGGACATGATCGACTGAAATGAGGTGTCCCCGCAGGGTGGCAGACCTCTCTTTGCTTGGCTCCCTGAGGAGCTTTTTGATGTCGAAGGACGTCAGAGCAGAGCTGCTGCTGTGGCTCGGTGTTGAGACGAGCCCGCTGTGGTGCATCAGGCTGCTGGTGGGGTTTGTGTTCGGGTGTCTCTCATCTGAGCGAACTGACACATATCCCAGCTGGCCTGGGGGCAGATGGGGATCCCATGGAGGGGCAGAAGCCAGACACCGGGGACGGCGATCGATGGGTTTACTATATCTCAGCCACAGCTTTCTCCATGAAAAAGATGCAAACACGAAAACTGGTGGAATCTAACCATTCATGATCTGTCAAAGAAAATTATGAGCAATTGTTGTTACTGTGACTATAGAACTGGAAGCCTGCACATCTGGAAAGGCCCCATTAATCCTGAACGGTAAATCCAGGTTTTAAAGCAGCATCTGTTCACATCCAGACGACAGCTTCTGGAGGAAAGACCTTCATTTTTCAGTCCAGAGAGCCTGATCTACCTGCAGTGCAGATGTTTAATCACCTGAAAACAGTTCAAATCCACCAAACAAGATCAACGACTGCTAATCAGCTTGAATCTTTTATCAGAGAAGGATGGGATAGCATTCCTCTCCCAGAGTTCCAGATATTTGCCAACAGTTCTTAAAGTGGGTGCCAAACAAAAAAGAGACATAAAAGTCACAAAAACACAAAAAGGCTCACTTTACTTTTTACTAGAGAACAGTACCACACAAGTTAGCAGAAAACTAGTTTTAAATGAGACCTTTGGGATGACTCAGCATAGTGTGCAGTGTGTCCTTTAAACATTTGAGGAAGTTGAAGGAGAAAAGAAGACGTGTTGGGAACAAAAAACACAAATCTACAGCAGATGAAGAGGATCTGGAAGTGATGTCCTTAACAAAAAGGAAAAAAACTCCAGCAAAGACCAAATAGAAATGAATCTGGACCTGCAGCTGATCCACTGTTGGCTCAAGCCTCATCAGAAATGTTGTCTATGGAAGAATGGAATTCCATGTGATTGTTAATACTCGGATTGCAATAAATTCTGTCTTTACTCGGTTTGCCTTTTTTCTATTTATGTTTTCAGACATCTGAAAATAAAATATTTACTTGTTTCCTTCTTTTTCTGGAAACTTGTACAGAAAAGGGGGATTGGCCCTTGGTTTTTGTCCTGTGTTGTCTTTGCCTCACATGATAAACTGACCGGAGTGCAGTTTAGACGTATCACTGCGATACAGGTTCTTCAACATTCTCCTAAAATGCAGCCGCATATCAATAGTTGTCGGCTCTCACAAACACAACAAGGTTACTTGAGTCCGGTAATTTCCCAGGCAGCTCATTCATTTGTTATTCTAAGCAGGCTGTCATTTGGCTGTTTTCACCCATGATGATGAAAAATGGGGTTTTGGTTACTAATGTTTCTGTTGGTCACAGCTGGGAAGAAATGCATTTTAAAAAGTCCAGCTAAACAGCATTAAATTTATTTTAAGTTTTAAAACTGTCTGTTTATGTGGCAGATCAGTGTAGTGGATTACCATTGTGGTAGCTTTGTTTCATCACCCAGTTTCCCCTTTTGAAAGATGTTAAAGCAGTTTCCTTGTTGACAAATGCAGAAAACAACTTGATGTTGTTTGAACCTGTGATGAAACAAGACGAGACACTGCACCTCTGAGCAGTGTTCATATAGCCCGGTAAAACCCCTCGTGGATTTAGCTGGATTTAGGCTTTTCATGACGTGTTTGGTGGAATACCCGTCTCCTGTCTCTCCTTGATAGGGCCGGCCAAAGTGACTGAGCTGTTGCTTACCTGGGTATATTGCCTTGGATCGCAGCCTAATCATCTGGCCCCCAGTCAGACACTGGCTGGGCCAAAGCTTCGACAGCACAACAGATGGGCCCTCAAAGGACCCGCGACATCTGCAGTCTTACTGGAAGATGAGGAGGAGGAGGAAGGGGCAGGAGAGGAGGGTTAAAAAGAGACAGGAACTAATTCCTCTCATCTCCTGATTTCACGCAAATGAGTGCAAGAGATGTGTATAACGAGCTGGCATCCAGCTCTGGCAAGGTAAGTGGAGATCCGAGCTATGAACCCCACCGAGACATTCACTTAGCGCTGAAACAAACATTGTTCTCTCTCTGGTGAAAGCTCTCAATTAACAAAACTTTAAATGAGTTAAGGGAGCAGAGCGGACTGGAGTTTATCATAAACAGTCTTAACGTTGTTTGCTTTGACTGAGTCTGGAGCCCTGATCGAATGAAATTACTCATCTGTCACCAAAGTGGACCTGTAACTCATGAGAAAAGTTTAGCGCTGGATAATTGGAAAGATATGCATTTTAAAAGGAAATAAAGCAAACAGTTGAGCTAAAAAAACATTTGCTTGAATAGTTTTTGTTCTGTTTGAAGAAAAGTTTTTTTTTCTTGTTTTTTTTTCCAGACACAACGATCAGTTACTTTTCTACATAAATTCTATGGCTTCTCTCTTAACTTTTCAACATAATTTACATTTCTGAAGCCAAGCCGGATAATTGTCATGCTGCCTGGTAGCCACCCAAAATCATTATGTTATGAAAGTTTCTTCAACCTGGTCTTTGTTTTAATGCTTATCAAATATTTTCACACCCAGTTTCAGGCTTTACTTATAAAAAGAAAAGAAAAATCAAAGTGGAGAAAAGCTTATTTCTGGGGTTGTGGAAAAATAGACCATAGAAAAAATAGAATTAGATTAATAAAGACCCTAAAATGTCAAAAGTAATCTTTGAGGACATTTTTTCTCCCTCGCATTCTGGTGTCTTTTCATGTTAATCACGACCTAATGTAATTTATTCCTCACTAGAAACCCGATCATTTGTGCTGCTGTTTTGAAACAGTATAACTCCTGCTCTCTTTTAATTTTAGAGTCAACGTGGATAAAGATTATTGAATGCTTGACTGTATTCTAATCAATCTTGTGTTTGTCATGTAGTAGAATACTGTCTTGCACCTAATTATGCCCACTTAAAAATGTAAAAACTCATTATAAAACAAATGGTTTTGAAGCAGAAATTAATAATGCTTAAATGTTTTTAGCAATAAATATGATTAACCAATGAATATGCATAACAGTAATGTGTTATCAGTAATATTGATAATTCATAATGTTTACCATGTGCACAACTCTGATGCCACATTTTTTTTAATCAGTTTTGCATTCATTTGAATTAAACATGTAAACATTTATTCATTCCTCATTCTAGGGAATTTCTTTGACTCAGATTTATATAAATTAGAACTACACTTCACATGGAGGTTGAACCACATACCTTCTGTGGTACCATACCCGTGCTAAAAAGAGGGTGATCCGCACAATGTGACTGTTTGCTGGTTTAAGTCACCTGACATGAATAATGCTGGTGCACACGTGCGTGTACGCAGAGTCATCAGGATAGCTTTATATTCTGCACGGTTTTGCTTGTGTGTGGATGTGCTTGTCTTTGTAACATCTTTGGAATCCTCTGTGTTGCTCCACTTGGTGAAATTACAGTGGTAATGAAGCATGATGGCCTCTCCGGACACCTGTTGGGCCTAAGGATTTAAGATCTGGTACAGTTTGAGGTCAGGTAAAGGTTGTGGTTGTAGTGATCACGACTAATGCCATTAGGTTATGGTTAAACTGAAAACAGACTGTGCACTTCTTTGGAGTGTGATACATTATGTGTCATATTGAAGCTCCCTTAGGAAGCCTATTGCTGAACAAATTAATGTTTTGCACTTTTTGATAAGTTGCAGAAAAGGTTTGATCTACAACATTACCTGTTGAAAGCAGAAGCCTACGTATTTGCAGGCAACCGATCACTAGGGCTTAAACAGTCTGTAATATTCTCGATATGAATGTCTTCTTAGCAAAGATACAACCAGTATGGTTGGTAGGATTTATGGTAAATTTATCCCAACCCAATCAATGAGACAGTGGGCTTCATCACGCTACAGTTTATCTTATTATACAATATGTCTAAAATTGAAAATGCTCCCTGTAAATCTCTGTGTGTGTACCTTTAATTCATACTTGTCATACTATATGATAGACTGTCTGTAAAGGGATCTTAGGTGGCAACAATCCCTTCAGGCCGTCGGGTCAGGACACTGTAGGGATGTTCAGGACAGGTGCTTGCAGTAAGAAGAGGCAGACTCCTTTAATAAGGTTCAACTGGTTTATCTGCATTTAGGGACCTGTGTGTGTGTGTGTGTGTGTGTGTGTGTGTGTGCGCGTGTGTGTTTGTTTGGCTCTATGGACGCACACACTGCAGATCATTAAACCGATGTCTGCTCTGGATCGAGTGCTGCGCTTATGGTGCGTTCAATAACCTCGGTAAAAGTAGGAATTTGCAAGTGCGGAGAATATCTTTTGTACATGGAATGGTGTTTTTTTTTTTTAGCTCAAGTTATTTCTCAACCTTATGGATTAATCAACTATCAATGAAATACATATTTTTGAAAAGAGGCTGATGTGACTAAATTGACCAAACACTCATAATGGCCTTTAGCCTGTCCATGATATTTGGGTTCCTATCAGTGTTCGGGATGATTTTTATAAATTAACCTGGTGCATTAAAGGAGGTGGAAATGTGACTGTAAATACATTTTGAAGGAATGAATATCTTATTCAAACAACTGGAAGACATTCACTTCTGGCTTTACTAAGAATCCAAAGTCAAAATAATTTAACTGAAGAAATAAACAAATGTATAAAAAAATGTCTGTAACTCAAAATGTTTTACATATATTTTCTTTTGTTCTTTCTGTGAGTGGTCACTTTTTATTAGGGCTTTGGAACCCTTTCTTGGCTCATGAATTGATCAGCATATGCTTAATCTGTTTATTACACAATGTATTTCAATGCATCTTTGCATGAGAACAAGTCCTCTGTCTCCACTCTGTCTGTACTGTCAGAGAGAGCAACTTACTTTTGTTGAATTTTTATTTCCTGATTAATAATATATGTAAAGGAATGGTGGAAGGTTTCAGATTTTTGGACAGTGCCGCATGTCATCATGGGTGCTATCAGAGGCCAGCTCTGGACCGCCAGCCTCCCATGCCATGCACCTGCTTCCTGCTCAGCGCCATAGTGGGAGTTTCTTGAGGAAGCACCCCAGCAGGGCGTTGGGTCAGGCTGAGTGATTAGCTCCAGCAGATACTCTGGTCCTTTGTGTGTTGAGCATCATTTGCCTCTCCTGTCAGCTGATGCTAATAAATGCCTGCTGATAGGACGCCTTCTGCTGTTAAGTTCCAGTCGGGGGCCGAATGCTGTATGGGTTTTATTCATTTGTTTATTTGGAGGTTGTAGGAGCTCAGAAAGATGAACAAGTTCTGATCACACATCAGGAATCGCACTTTAAAACAATCAAAACAATAAAACATGGAGAGAGCTCTTGCCTCTTTTCCTCCCTCACTTTCAAATAATAGCAGTGTGATTTGCATATATTAACTTTCATGCTAAGCCTGCTTGTACATCTGCTTAGAATTAGTCATTATCTTTTTTTTCTTCCATAATTTGGCAGGGGGTTACACTAATGTGCCGCAAGAGTTGGCTCCAAGCACCGTCCTCGAAAACTCAACATGTTTAAAAGCTCAGCTCTTGGAGTGTCCGAGTTTATTTTCACACCGCTCTCTCGCTTTTATTTTTCAGCAGTGGAAAAGATGTTTTGTAAATTTGATGTTGGAGCAGCATAGCTGTCCAAAGGGGAGCTTCCAGCAGAGAGAATGGTAATGATGATGGTTATAAGAACCTGGTACGCAGTGATGGGGAGAGCAGATGACTCACCCAGATGGTAGAAAAAATTATAATCACGCTGTCTCTAAGTCAAAGCTGCCATCTTGGTTTGATTATCTGTTCCATTTCCTCTTCTGTGCCTTCCTCTTGGAGCCTTTTCATCGTATCGCTTAGCATTGGACCCCTATCAGAGTTGCTTTTGGTTGGACGGGCTATCTGGAACAGCAAATTGGTTGATTTCAACTGCTTTCTGTGTTTTCTAATTTGGACTCAGCTTGTTAAGTTTGAACAGGTATAAATAGAGAAAGAAAACATAGACTGTGAACTGCCACAATGAAATTCCTTGAGAACAAGTCAGTCATTTTCTATCACTTGTTCAGAGCTTCAGCCCCTATTGTCTTTTTCTCATTTAATGCTTGTCTCGTGTGAAATGAACTATCAGGCCACCAAGAGCACTTACAATAAAAAATGACTGAGAAAATCCTGAAATATGGTGCTTTATGGAAGCCAGAGCCTACTTTTACAAGGTTAATGAACTCTCACTAACTTTAATAGTCTGTTTTCCGACTCATGCATCTTCATAAAGCTCCCTTCCCCTAAGTCTGCAGGCAAGTGGTGCCATTTCAAACAGCTGTGCCAGGCGTACTTGAGCAAAATGAAAGGAATCTCATGATGAATCACATCCACCTTCATTCCATTTTTCCACCGTTCACCTCACCTGGCAAACTGTCTGTGGATTACCTTCATTTCCCTTGATGCTGAGATGTAACAGAATGAACAGAAAGAGTAAAAAGAACAAAGACGTAGTGTAAGTTACTAATCACCTGGACCAAAGGAGGGCATAGAGGAGAGATGAGGCATGGGGAGGTGGCATCCCAAGATCCCAAGAGTGGTATTAAAAAGCAAGCAGAGCGAGCAGGCGAGAAAAAGAGCTCGAGGCCCGCTCGCAGCTCTTCAGAAGCACAAAGTCGACGCATATGCCAGTGTGTGCAGGATTAATGACACTGACTCACATTCTCTGCATCCTGTTTAAATCTGGATGGGTTTTGAGACTATGAGCCCCCAGATACATATGTGTAAAAACCCCTCCTCCGACAGTGGAGACTATCAGATGAACTTTTTCACATAGCTCTTTATTTTCTGTATGCATGGGTTTGTGCTGTTTTCTCTCCTCACTTTCCATCTTTTTTATGTTCGATGCTACTCTGCTGTGATTTATTATTTTTTTAATCCCTGTGGATGTTTGCTCATCTTTTAGTTTTTAAGCACATTTGAGTCATGACTGCAATAATTTTTAATGACCTTGTAATTTATTTATTTATTTTCAATCTCTTTCTGTCACACGTCACCTTTATTTAATTACAGCCGACTGTTAATATGTATGTGTGTATAAATATCTATACATAGAATTCCACGAAGCCATGGTGTGAATGGGAGCAAATGCTACCAATTATCCTGTTTTACTTTTAGGAAATTTTGAAGTCTTAGCTGCTTTTAAAACATTTTTGTGACTATTTCATTATCTTTCCCAATTCTGTGATGCTTTTTTATTCCTTAGGGGTTAACTTATTATCTATTCTATTCATATCTTCTTTTCATGGGGTTATCTGGTCAATCTTTGTTTTTGCAGGAGTTTTTCCTTTGAGATCTACTCCCCCTTCACAGTTGTTTTTAACATTTGTTTTCCTTTGCGGTTGGTTTGTGTTTCTTTGCAGTCGATTGACTTTGCAACAAGAAACATGCTTTCAGTTTCTTCAAACAGAAACTTTTGTCTTGGATGCTTTTCTGTAAACCTTCACGTGTCTGACTTTTGCCTTAACAAGAGGCATTTCCTGATAAATAAACACACTGCAGCGCACAAACACTAATGACACACATAAGCACAAAAATATGAGGTATTTCAAAGCAATACTTTTCCGGAGAGATGAGGCAAAGATTAATCGGTTTATTTTGGGCTTTGCTGTGCATGGAAAAGATCTTTAAAGCTGTCAGGTTGTTCTGCTCTTATTGACAGTACCCTTTCCGGCATGGCATAAGGTGACATTTGAAACACTTGTGACAGCAACATTTCAAATGTTTCAGGTCTTAAATTAAATGTTGCTGTCTGTCAGGGGAAATACAGCCAAAGACAACTATGAGGATAATCCGTATTTTTGGAGGGACATAAGAGGAAATTGGGCTGTTGGACCTTTGTCTTGACTCACACTTACAAACAGGTAGTTTAGTAGGTTTTCGAGAATCATCAACACTTACACAAACATTTGGTTGTATTCTTTAAATCTCAGGGGCTGTCTTGGTCTCTGTAACGGGGGTAAATGTACAGGACTTTTTTTGTGAAAATGAGCAGAATTTATTTTTGTACCACATTTCAACTCATTGGAGGAGCTCACATTCCTGCAGGGTCTTTTTATGTAAGGTGCTGCACTTTAACTATCAGGAATGAAAACAAAACAATAAGAGATGTGAATTTTGACCATGCACAGTTCACAAACCGAGAAGAATCTGGGTTGAACTGGGCTGGATGAACATATTTATTCCTTTGCCTTTTGTGTCAGTATGTGTCCAGGGTTGTGTTGTGCCACAGAAAATCTGGCTTGCTTTAGAAAAGGCTGATATAAAATTTTCAGGTTTTTATCTGTCTGAGTGCGACTACAAAACAACCTAATATGTTTGTTGAAGTTACTTTTTTAGAGGAATATATCTTTAAAACCTCTATTTTCTTTATGAGGAAGCTAGAACTATGTCAGTATTTCTTCAGGATATTGTGTTAAATTGTATTTAGCAAATTAGTAGCATAAGTTAAAATTCTTAAAGCAAGTTGCACGAATATATATTTAGACCAAAGAAACAAGAATTTGAAGTCTATTGTCCTATAAACAGTGGGCCATAGAGAATACCCTTTGACTCAAGAGGTGATTTGGGTCATCTGAAAACATAACATTTTCGTCTAAAGTCACTGATAACACAAGGTTTTCTGCAGATCCAATAAAACATAAAAAGATGTATCTAGCCATAGAGCATGGTGTTCAAACCTATTTTTTCAGGACAATTCAGCCCAGAAAATGGTTCAGATCGTAATCTGACCTCAGATTCATGGTGAAAAATCTTTTAAAGCTCTATTTGAGAAGGCTTCATACTGCACAGCTGATCTGACAGCTGCTATACAAGGAAGTGAGAGATAGTATAACTGTGCATCAATGAAGACCTACCACATGGTGAAATAAAAGGTAAAGAGACTACTGTATGTAACTGAAGAAGTTTCAAAATGAATGTAGTATTTATCACAGATCCATCAGTTGTAAAACAAACCATAGCTTTTTGATTGGCCCAAAATATAGCCTTATATCAAAAAGACCTGACATTTATCTGAGAGTGACCCTGTTCTTTCAGAAGAGTCAGCAACATGTGGGGGCTTTGTTGGTGAAATAGGTAGACGGCTTGGGCTTTGATAGCAGTAGCTCGGCGGCCTTGAGACTTTGGCAGAGCTTCAGGGTGCGTATTTTAAAAGCTGTGTATTCCTAAGACAGGGTGGAGAGGCTGTTTCTGGCTCAGTCACTACAAAAATACAACTTTGGAAAGCCTTTCTTATTTCTTGGGTCAGGTGTTCTTTGGTTATTATCATGATTTTTTTAGTCGTTTAGAAATATTGCTTCAAGATTAGAGTATTAAGCGTCGTACTGGGAACACACGAGGGAAAGAAGACAGGCTGAATGTGAATGTTTTTATTAATGCTACAGAGGCATAAACAAAGGTAATGAAGTTAAAGAAACCAACAGTCAGGAAATGTTTTTGGAAAAGTGAAGCAAACTGTTAAATCAGTCACGACAGCTCATGTGCAAATCAACCCACGTCTGAAGTCAGACTAACAGTCCAAGCCCAATTCTCTCAGAAAACATAAAGTCCATCAGACCAAACCAATATCAACCATCACGTTTTGCCTTCATCATAGATACGTCTTGAATTAAAGATAACTGAGGACACGTTGAGTTTAAGTGACACACTTTTGCAGGGAGAGGTTCTCGTCATGTTTTTTCATTCAGCTCACAGGAGCTGAAAACGCATCAAGTCTGAGGTTTTATTCGTGGCTCTGGCTTCAGTTTTGCAGCGTTAGCAAATTTTTGTGCTTTTCTTCATCAGCCAATGTGATAAAAACCTGCCAAAATGTCTTTCTTGTCATCATTCAGGGACGACTGTCTTCATAAAAAGGCACTGTCTTCAGGTATGTGTGTCACATGGCCAGTCTTCGGTTGACTCTGCTGACCTGATAAATTGTGGAAACCTCATTGATCATGGGCCCGACAGCATGCGGCTGTGGGATCACTCCTCCAGAACGTTCTCCCTCCATGTTGCCTGACAAAATAATAACAGTAGCGGGGGACGCAAGTGTGCAGGGACGTGAAGGTCACTCACACACTGAACACGATGAAGTGAGTTTTGCTGAGGCTTTTCCTCAGTGGCCCCTGCCTCTCAATTTCATCCCTATCCCTGTCAGCGACTATAGTTACTACCTTTCTTAACTTCCATTATGCACTCTGCCTCTGCTTCTGTGTTCTTTATTTTCACTCACTGCCTCTCAATCTCCCACTCTCCCTCTCCTTTTCTGTCCGAGGCTTAACGTGTCATTGAGAAACCTTGAGATAGATGAGGTCTTCAGTAAGAGGCAGCCATCAACTCAGTGTTACAATAGAGTTAGAAATGGTATATATCACATAATGTGCTCAGGAATGACAGGGCTGTTTGCCTTGGAAAGCCTATAAACCCTGATGCAATAATGTTTGCAGGGGGAAAAGGCAGGAGTCGTCATAAAATCAAACATATGCTCAATATAGGCACTGTGACTGTGTGTGAAATTGAATAACCTGCATCATGTGACAGAGCGGTCTCAAAAAACAAATTTGAATCCTTTCTTTCTCACTTCAAAGGATCCATTTAAATGCAATCACTGGAAACTAAAAAACAGCATTTATGCTGGGTTGAAATATGTTTCTCATTAAAGATGTCAGAGGGGGGAAAGCAGGGGTGTTGACGCGGTAATCGCCTCTCTTTGATATGAACTGTAATGGGACATGAAACAGCTGCGTCTCAGAGGGTGAAAAAATTCTGGTTGTGCGTCATGTGGTCAAGAATCATCAAGACCCTCTGGAAACATTTGAGCTGTGGTGAGGGAAAAAGTGGATTATTTTAAATCAAGTGGGTTTCAGGGGGAGGAAGGGAGGAGAATTTTCTTCTCTGAAAATTTAAAAATAAACGCCACCCCTTCTACCCCTGCCTTTTATCTTCGGAGACCACATGCAGTTGCTCATGTTTTAAATTACATATGCAGGTTTGTGGCAGGTTACTTCGTTCTGAGTGGCAATTGAGAAAAAAGATCAGATTAAGAAGGGCTGAAAACCACTAAGAGCTCCACCTATTCACATTAACCTCAGTGATCCATCTGAGGGAACACACATTAATAAACTCCACACTTGTCCACAGTATACCCACTCAGCTTGTTTTCTCAGTCTCTCGATCATTCATTTGGATTCATTTTCTGATAATAAATGGTTTTACCTCAATATAAAAACTATTGGCTCAAAGTGTCAAATTTCAATGATAAATAAAGCGTATAGCCATATTTTCGTCTTTTGCATGTCAAAGTGTGATGACAGCATATAAGTGTGTGGAGCTCAAAATTAGGGGAACTTTTTCTTAAACTCTGTAAGGCATCCTTAACAAATAAGTGAAATTGGTCTGATTGTCATTGTGTTTTTAAATATGGTTTAAATTAATTTAAACAATAATGTTACATGAACATGGAAAGGAAAGAGAGCAGAGGGAGAGGTGTGTCCTGAGAGCTCCCCCAGCAGTCTGGGCCTATAACAGCAGAACTATGGGATGTTTCAGGGTCATTAAGTCATAGCTTTATTAACAAAAAAAAAAAGTTTGAAGCTCTTTAAGACATGATGGAGCTTGGTCATTTAGAGTTTTATATTTGAGGAGAAGAAATTCAAAATCTGTTCAATGTTTATTCGATATCAGGTTGCAAATTCTGTATCTTTCTGCTGGGTTTTGCTACAAAAAACAACAAGATCCTCTTGACTCAGTGGCAGAAGACATGAGGGAAAGTTCAGGACTATTTTACACAAATATATTTGTATTGTATACCAGAAACATATAAAGTGAAGTCAAGCCTGTCTCTGGACTCAATGAAATTTAGTGAAGGCAATGTCTTAGTAAATTAAATTAATCAAAGCTTGTGGTCAGGGTGTTTCATTATGTTTTCATAAAGTGACATGTAGTGTATGTCCTGCCTTGAAAAGTATTGCTGTTGAAACATCAATGCCTTAAGTCACTTTCTACTTCCATTTGTGACACCTGAAGTCCTGATGAAGCCTGCAGAGTACGAAATGCCATGCTGGCTCTGTCTGCAGCTCCTGTTGAAACGTCTATTAATAATTTCCAGTGATTGCTTTTCAAACCCCTCTTGGTCTTCACTTGTTGTTGTTACAGCCCTCGTGAGACCAACTATAATCACAGCACTGAGTTATTTTTGTTCCTCCTACTAAAAACCTTTAAAGTTTTTTAAATGTCAGAAATATACACTGTTTGTCTTTGTGTAGCTCTGCGGTTGTTTTCATATTTTCACAGACAGAAGAAAGTCAACTCTTGATTGGGAGATGCTTTTATACATGTGGCCAGCAGTAAAAAAAAAATCCAGAAATAGAATTTTGTACATTACTTTGGTTAGCAATAGAAATCAAATAATTCGGAGCCTTGACAATTTCCCATTAGAGGTTAATTCAATAGAATTGATCAATTAAATACTTCACCCTGACTTTAGGCTTTTATGCGCCCTCAGTTACCAAAGTGAGAACATCCAACCCTATTAAAGACTCTGTTAGTAAAGGCGAGGCAGCGAGGGGGAGTCTTGAGACGTCTAACCGTAATGCACTTCCTGGTAACTTGCCAGAACTGTTAATTTGATACATACTGAACACTGCCATGCTGCCTTCTTTTGATTAAGAGGCAGGCGATGAGCAGGGAATAGTGACGGAGGCACTTTACGCTGCAGGTTGGGTGAGAAGATTAACACCTTTTCTATTATTACCTGCATAAATATGGACATGCATCAATAATTCATACTAATGGCTCAATGTGTGCGATTAGATGTCTGTGTCTCATCCTTTCAAGGATTTACATTTTCTACCTTTTTTGCGGCTTAACATGAATGTGGAATTCACTGTGACAGGTGAAAAAGAAAAAAAAGGTTTTGAGTGTCTGTGCACTCTATTGGCCGGGTCCCATTGACCTGTAGCTATTTATTTCAAGGCGTCAAAAGATGCCAAAAAAAAAAGCTGTGAAGTCATGTACTTATGGGTTCCTGTGTCATGCCTCTCACACACAAATGAATCTTTCATGTGAAATATTCTCACTTGTTTTTTTCATTTCTTGGTGCATTCATCACAAGATTGTTGCAGTCATATTGTTACTTAGAGGGTCACAGGACTTGTTAAAAAAAAAAATTAGGCTGCTGGGGAAGTTTCTGAGGCGATGTCAAAGGAATGCCAACAACAGGGCAGCCCTTGTCCCAAATGAGTCCTTATAGAAGCAGAGGCCTTGTGATGTGGGTGTTTGATTCTTTTTATGCCTCACAAGCTTAGGGCTTCTGATGTTATTAAAATGAAATTAACATAAACTTTAAGTTTGACTCTGTATGTTTAGAATGTGAAGGGGTTATTGCGCAATAGATTTTTACAATAGTGTTCAATTATTTTTACACTTTTGCCTTCAGAGGTGCAGAAGAGCTAGAATTTCCCCTGAGCTTCAGGTAAATTTGAATATTAGTAGCAAATTTGTAATTGTGAAAAACGCCCACAAATGCTTTGACTGCAACTCAAAAGAAGGTTCTTTCGTCTCAGCTTGACTAAAGCGAAGTGAATCTTTGCTCAATAGTAGAAAAATGAAAAAATATTGGGAGTTCTTTTTCTGATTGGAGATTTGAGTTGCTGCTCACAAATGACACACCCAAACTGTGTAAACTCTCCGGGTATGAAAACAAATCAAAAACTTATGGGAATGTATCAGAAGTTTTAGTATCACAATAGTTTCCATGACAAAGTAACAGTAAACGATCAGACGACCAAAGCACAAAAAAAGTAGTTATTATTATTCAATTATTTTAATTGTTTAATGTTTTAACTGTGTTTGGTGGTTGTAGAGACGTTTTTGTGAGCTTGAAGCTGAGATTGTGTTTCTGGGGATACCACATACTGTATATATGTACATAAGATGTGTTGCATCCCTTAAAAACAGGACGTTCCCACTCTCGTTCTTTCTACCTGGCACAATTCGGCAAAAAACAATTGAGAGCAGCGTCTGAAGAATTGCATCTTCGTATCACTTTTGTTTGCACGTAGTTTTCTGAAAGCGTGATATCTCTATACCAACTTGACAGACAGCAGACAAAAACAGTTGCAGCATATTAGCCATTTCAGTTCAGTGGGTCAACATATTATGAAATAGGTGGTTTGACATGTACCAAAAGGTTGTAATTGAACACATTTACGTTTATGTTTTATAATTCCCATCAGGCCGCATGAAAGAAGTCCAAAATGTACAGCCATGTCGTGGATTGTGACACTGCAATGTGTCAGTAGTGGGTAAATGCACGTATTTCAAAATACTGTGTCGATGAGTTTACCTTTCTATGCAATTGTATAAGGTTGATAAATGTTTAACCTATGTTTTTTGGTCTGTCTTAGAGGTCTAAAGGCCACACTGTATTGTCTTCAGGGCAGTTTGAACGATCAATACTTTATTAAGTAAAAGTACAGAGATGGATTGGAGACAGTCACGTATTCAGGTTGACCACAAAACCCCCTCTCTGTCTGTTAAATCTTGGCAAATACTTCACAAACCTGCTTTTTTTCAACTGCAAAAACCCAGATGAGAGCAGCCTTTCCAGTTCAACTCACCTCCGACTTTTAAGCTGCTATCATGGATTTCTTTGAGCTAAATCGAATGTTGTAGCTATCTGACTTTTGGAAAATTGAAGACTCGTTTTATACCTGAATCAGTTTCTTGACAATTCCTGGTTGAAATATTTTGCATTTTTTCAGGTCCTTCCAAAGTTCTGCAGTCACTCCATTCTCAAGATGCCCAAATTTTTTGCAGAAATAAATATTTCATGGCACAGAAATTGTATCTTGTGTGGTTATAGTCAGATGAAATGCAATAGTAATGTGATCTTGCATGAAAAAAACACCATAAATGTTGCTCCATAGCTTACTTGCACACAGGTTAGATTTTATAAACAGCGCTTAGATGCTTCGATTTTTAACATAAAAATCAAGCCTCTCAGTTGGAAAATGATCTGGGGCAGAACAAAACGCACAATAAGTTAATTAGTGTAATAGACACAAGACAGAACCCTTGTTAACCTACCGAAATAGCCATAAAAAACAAGCCATTTCTATTTTGCACTCACTAAGACAATAACAGATGCCTGAACAAGCTCAAATGTGTTCTTTAACTATTAAAGGTTACACACTCCATATTTTAACATCTTTTAAACCAGTTTTTCTTTCCAATGAAAAGTCGAAGCATGTAGTTCTTTGAGTTGGATTCGTACAATGCAATATCATTTTGTTCCATATTCTTAAAGCAGCCCAAAAATGTATACACAAGGGCACTTTATCATTCCACTAAGTATATTTAGCTTTCAATTGTCTGTAAAGTAGATGTGGTCCCAAATCTGGGGCAGTTGATTGAGCAGGGATTGAAAGGCCTCAATATAACATTTGTTTGATAAATGAAAACACCATACAGATATACAGGGGTTGGACAATGAAACTGAAACACCTGGTTTTAGACCACAATAATTTATTAGTATAGTGTAGGGCCTCCTTTTGCGGCCAATACAGTGTCAGTTCGTCTTGGGAATGACATATACAAGTCCTGCACAGTGGTCAGAGGGATTTTAAGCCATTCTTCTTGCAG
>JABUIW010000156.1:6487148-6584999 GCA_013363375.1 Menidia beryllina
TGGAGGAAAATGTTTCCTGACTCGCTCCTCCAAAACACCCCAAAGTGGCTCAATAATATTTAGATCTGGTGACTGTGCAGGCCATGGGAGATGTTCAACATCACTTTCATGTTCATCAAACCAATCTTTCTCCAGTCTTGCTGTGTGTATGGGTGCATTGTCATCCTGATACACGGCACCTCCTTCAGGATACATTGTTTGAACCATTGGATGCACATGGTCTTCCAGAATGGTTCGGTAGTCCTTGGCAGTGACGCGCCCATCTAGCACAAGTATGGGGCCAAGGGAATACCATGATATGGCAGCCCAAACCATCACTGATCCACCCCCATGCTTCACTCTGGGCATGCAACAGTCTGGGTGGTACGCTTCTTTGGGGCTTCTCCACACCGTAACTCTGCCGGATGTGGGGAAAACAGTAAAAGCGGACTCATCAGAGAACAATACATGTTTCACATTGTCTACATCCCAAGATTTGCGCTCCTTGCACCATTGAAACCGACATTTGGCATTGGCACGAATGACCAAAGGTTTGGCTATAGCAGCCCGGCCGTGTATATTGACCCTGTGGAGCTCCCGACAGACAGTTTTGGTGGAAACAGGAGAGTTGAGGTGCACATTTAATTCTGCCGTGATTTGGGAAGCCATGGTTTTATGTTTTTTGGATACAATCCGGGTTAGTACCCGAACATCCCTTTCAGACATCTGCCTCTTGCGTCCACCGTTAATCCTGATGGATGTGGTTCGTCCTTCTTGGTGGTATGCTGACATTACCCTGGATACCGTGGCTCTTGATACATCACAAAAACTTGCTGTCTTGGTCACAGATGCCCCAGCCAGACGTGCACCAACAATTGGTCCTCTTTTGAACTCTTGTATGTCACCCATAATGTTGTGTGGATTGCAATATTTTGAGCAAAACTGTGCTTTTACCCTGCTAATTGGACCTTCACAGTCTGCTCTTATTGGTTCAATGTGCAATTAATGAAGATTGGCCACCAGGCTGGTCCAATTTAGCCATGAAACCTCCCACACTAAAATGAGAGATGTTTCAGTTTCATTGTCCAACCCCTGTAGTTCAGTGTTTAAATGCGCTTTTCAAAATGTCCAATTTGCATGAGAAAAAGTTCTTTTTGCAACCCTGACGTTTTCTTAAAAACGTTTCAGCAAATTTTTGGTAGATTCTGGAAAGGAAATTAAATCGAAGGCAAAGTTTAGAGACTTGTAAGTGAAAATAGGTTTTAGTGGACATCCTTTAGACTTGTACTTACAACCAAGGAGCAAAGGAATATTAATAGTTATCTGACCTCTGTCAAACTACGCAGATATTTTTTAGTCATGGTTTTGTGCTATTGACATTGGACAGATTCTACTCTAAATAATTCAGTTTAAATAGGCCTGCTACTCTTTTTCACCTTCTCACCCGATGAATCTTATGTACCTCCACCACTAATTCTGTCTTATTCATGACCAGTCGGGAATAGCAGGATGTACGGCTTGTTTTTTGAAGGACATTGAAAGGTACATAAATAACTACATGTGTTTTCCTTATGTTACACAGCTTTTACACCCAATCTTGTCTAAAAATTATGGTAGAATTGTAAATTCTCTGTGAGGGTTTGATGTTTGGAGTTGTTTGCCAACTTTGCTGTTTATTACACTACATTGATCAGACCTACTGACCCTTTGTTTGGTCTCTGCTATAAATCCGATTTCTGGAAAGAAAACAAATTAAATGTGCAGTTTTGTGAAGCTATTCGAGATTATGGGCATTCCCATAGGAATGAAAGAACTTCATTTTGACTTGAATATAAACACAGAAAAGCCGGAAGTAAATGTTATTCCCCAACAGTCTCCCAGTATTGTAAGAGCTTCTAATCAGTGTATGGATCATGTTTATATTAGTTGGCCTTCCCTTTTAAGAGTTATATGTTTTGGATTAATCTAATTGCAGTGTCTCCTATTGATTAAAGCCCAGCGTTACTAAAGAAATATTTAACCAAAAAATATTCAAACACGCCTTTGAGTATAAGGTCAATAAGGAGGCAGACTGATCATTTCTTATACATATCGCATTTCATAGAATTCAGAGAACTTACTTCAGTGTTTTTGTTTTTGTGATCTTGAGGTCAAAAGACATTCAGACTACTTGTAATTCTAAAGATGTTTCATATTCTATGAAATCAAATGCTCAATTATAGTGTCCTCGCTGATTTTAGATAAAATTAGTCAGTGTCTTCTCATATCCATCAAATTCAAAACTCCATTAATGGAAGAGATTGGTCCTCCTCTTAACATTCAGCTCTCCATTGGAGACATGATGCCTCATTTCCCGCTCTTCAGAAAAAGATATTGCTGCCATTGATTCCCTCAGCAATATGACAAACCAGCCTCGGCAGATCAAGATAATCCTTAACAGCGAATGTGACTCACTAATTTGTTTTGGAAGTTTCTGTGTGATCATTATTTCATTGTGCCCCAGTTGAGTGTTTTTATATAACTATGTACATGCTTACTGTCAATCACCTGATACCCACAGCAAGAAAAAAGTAAATGTCTGCTGGGAAATATTCTCCTAAATACAAGATGATTTTCAAGCTCAGCTGTCATATCTGTCACAGCACAACTCTTTTGGTTATGCTTGATGGAAATTCAAGATTCCTGATAGAAGTGACATGCGCAGTGGGAGAGTTTTGTGCATGGAATAGAAGAAGCAAATTAAAATTAATTTGAGTGTATGCCATAATTTAAACAATAATGATTAAGTATTGATGAATATGAAACTCAAAATATGTCCAAAAAAGACCAACTTTTCTCTTTTTCTCTCTCCAAATGGGGTCTTCTGAAAATTAGCTCTGCTTCCCCGCTATGCACGGCAGATCCAAACGTGCTCTGTTTTTCAGACAGACAATCACATAAATTTCCTTTGGAATTATTTTTATTGGTCAGTTGCTCCCTGTAGAAAAAAAAAGATCTTGAAAACCCTCCAAACATATACTGAGTGATGTTATGAGAATCAAGATACTAAAAACTTTCTCTTTTAACCTGATGACTTCCATAGATTTGAAAAGACCCCTCTTATTAAAAGAAAACTTGGCAGCCTCTCATGCTGTCATTCCACTAATTAAGAAAAATTTGACTCTCCTTCAGGTTTACTGCTGAAGTTTAACTAGCTGTTACCTCTTAATTTTATGCAGAATTTGGTAGTTTTGTTTTGCTCAAAAAGAAATTTTTCTTTAAAACAGTCTCATTACAGGTTGGAGTTGTCTACTTTTAGGGCCTGCATGAGTAATCTATAATTTAAGATCATGCGTCACCAGAAATTAACAGTAGTTGGCTGCCAGGAGGTGGGTCGGTCGTTTGATCCTTGCTTTCACAATGAGGTGTCTGTGGGCATGACAATGAACCCCATGGTGCCTGCAATGCCGCCTGAAATAGGGCGTGGTGTTTACCTGGTACCAAGTCTGGGTAAAAACTAGGCTTGCATCAGAAAGGGAGAACTCCTGCTAAAATCATATGAGTCAAGGCTGACACTCTGGGGAGACCTCTGACAGGAAAAGCCAACCGGCGCAAACATTGAAATAAAAACATGAGTGTTGTCACTGCAGTGGATTTTCTGTCCACTGCACTCAATAATCTCTGAGGTTTATGGATTGTATTGCTTTACCATATTTATTTGCGCATGACTTATTTTTACCTTGGTGGGGGGGCCAAATTTATCCAATGTGCCGGCCGAGTTGTTATCCTAAGTCATAATCATTTTATCTAATGAGCCGCTTATATTACAGGGATCAAAAGGATATCACAAGCTTGGAAGACTTATTCTCTGGTGAAGCGTTTGAGGGTATGAATCAAACACTCATCTCTGACCTGGTAAGACGCTTGTCAAAAAACACCCAGTAATGATCTGAGACGAAGATACGACACACTGAAACATCAACAATAACCTATCCCTTTCATACAAACAAAATGAGAATATCGGCATTCTGCTATTTGACACCTATGACAGGTGTACGATCAAAGCTTTAAAGTCGTTCATTGAATTTCAAAGCATTAATTCACACCGTTATTGAGAATGTTCAATCCTCTAGTTAGAAATACCATAGCTAACATTCCAAACCGCTTTTATGGTTTTCATTAAGATGTAAGCTTAGTGCTTGTTTATGATGAAGCAGAAAACTGGTCAAATAGATACTGAGTTAAACTCAAAAGGCTCAAAGTTTTAGGTGCGAAAGACTAATCCATTGTCATGAAAGTGATGCAAAGGAAAAGTAGGCAGAAGTAGGGCAGCTGGGGAGCATATCAACCTATTTAAGACTTCCGAAATTAGACCAATTCCTTTCTGTTCAACTATTTTTTCCTCACTTTACTCGCCATTAACTGTTTCTCTCACAGCAAACAGAGTACATTAAAAAAAAAGAAACATCTTGCATTCCAGTGGACAGTGCTGGTGGACTATCTCTACCTCGATCTTTGTGACTTATCAGGAGATTTTGGTGTTTCCACAACAACTTAAAGATCAATGCAGACACACACCAGTAAATCTCTGTCCTTTGTGAGCTTACAGCAAAGCCGTGATCTCTGAAGAGTTCAGCAGATGTATTCAGGTTTTGTTTGTGACCGACTGGAAGGCAAAAGAACAGAGCAGCATTTGGCACAACATCTGCTGTGTTCTCAGTGAAGAAGACAGACAAGCTGACAAGGAGCGGAAAAAATAACTGGGATAGATCTACTCCTCGGAGGAGCTGCAGGTGCCCCAAGTAATTAGCCATTGGAGCAGGAGCAAGCCTCTGCAGGCCACGCCTAGACAGGGGCAAGAACAGCGGACAACACACAGGAAAAGGAAATCTGGTGGTTGTGGCTGGTTACAAGTGGTGGTGATTTTTTTTTTAAACTCCCCCATGGAAAAACAAAACACTACCTCTTGCATTTTGATGCGTTTTCATCTTTTGTGCCTGTGCAGGACAAATTCAGCTGATGGGCTTTTCGTCACCCCTACATCAGTTTACCTCTGTTCTTAAACCTGCAGTCATATGTTCTATCTTTCCACAAAACAATCCCTCTCATGGATTAATTCTACTTTTTTTTTAAGTCTGGCCAATATTGCCCTGTTAAGTATTTCATGACATGCTCACCAGTCAGCTGTGACTGACTCCAAAACTGGTAAAGATCTCTGAGCTGCTCGCTTGGCTCATTTCGATGTAAATTATCACTAAAGCCCTTTCAACACCAGAAGCATAGAAATTATTTCTTCATTGATTTTTTAAAGTATCTCAAATACTCATCTGTTGGAAATCTTCTGATGCAGTCATCAATCTTCACATTTTAGTCCAACATTGATGATATTTGGGTATTTTATTCTACATATCCGAGCACTCCCTGTGTTAACATACAAGTAAATGAGCTTTTTCTTCATTGGGTTATTAAAGTAAATAGAAAATAAAGGCATGCATGTATTTAACTGTTCTCCTTTTAAGCACGAAGTTACAAAATGGCCAAGCTGAAGCTCTGCACAACATTTGTGTTGAAATGCCAACAGTGAGGGCTTTGGCTGAGGCCTTTGGAGGAGCACTTGGATGAGGTTGGCTGCAGCTGGTGGGGTCTGAGGTCATGAGCAGATGTCCTTCACAACGCCCAATTCTGGTATGCTCCTCTTTTATTGGAGTTCTCATTTCAATCAGCCAAATTTCTCTAACAGGCAACACAGCAGCTCACAAGAAGAAAAAGCAAAAACAATCAATCAGAAGAAAAGGAAGTGCTCTCTTAGCTCATGTAATGTATTCAAGCATTCAGCAGATTCATAAAACAAGGAACTGCTCCCATTTAGATGTGACCCATGATTAATCAGTTAAAAAAAGAGAGAGAGATAGATTTAATTTATTTTCATGCTTTAGAAATCTCATTCCCATTCCAATAATAACATGCAAAGACTTTGGTTGAAGCTTTTGAACATTTTTGTTAGAAACTCTTTTTAAACTTGATTCTGAAATGAAATAGTGAAATTCCTCACAAATTAGATGAAAAACTCTGATTAGCTTTTCAGAATGTCTCATGTTGAGGATGTGGATGGCAGTGAAGGCTAAAAGTGTATCTGTTTCTTAACAGATAAAATTAATTCAAAAGTGTACTCTCTGCTCGGGCAAATGGTCCTTGTTTTACATGTGCTCGGTGTGAGTGAAATACAGATGTGAAGATCAAAGCACAATCATGATGAAATAGAGACCATAAAAGAAGTCTTGAAGAAGTTTGGAAAGAAATTCAGGTGAAGACTCCATAAGTATTAAAGATACATGCACAGTGGGGATTCACAAGGAACAGGAGGGTACAGACGGAAGATTGAGCATGAAAGAGGCAGATATTACTTGAATGTGCAGGATTACAGGGGGAGATGAACACTTTATGCTGACTGTTTCTTAATGTTCACTTTAGCTGTAGTTTTTTACTACCGAGTCCCTCCCCTAGCATTAAAAAACATTGAGTGTTTTCAGTACAGAAAGGGAGCTATGTCTTCCCTTAAAATATCACATATTTCGATGTAGTGCTACAGCTGCGTTTCTTAAAGCACACTGAGTGTATTGTTTCTGGTGATGTCCTTTGCCATCTGGCTTTTTGATCGTCTTTAAGGTCTAAAATACAGATCAAGGTAGGAATCAACCTGAACAGGACAGACAGAACGTTAGGGTCAGATGACCACATTCATATAATCTTGGTCATTTTTCAGTGTCCATATTTGGGAGGAGATGCACGGACTCATAACTGTTGAATTATTCAAACATCTGAGCTGAAACAGCAGAGCTGAAGAACTAATTCTGGGTATTAACTGTTTATTTGAGCCTTGTGGTTTTTCAGTGGGGAACACGGGCTGGAGTTTCTCAGACATTAACAATGCACAGGCTTTGTGGTTAAGGAAGTAGAATCTGTTAATTATCTGAGGGAAGATTTTTAATTCCTTAGTAACTCTCTTGGACATGAAATACCTTTTTCTCTAGATTCAGCTTTTGATCACTCTACGGCTTTCTGAATAGAAGTTAAGTGGATGATCTGAATACAAAACTTTTTAAAAACTCAAAATTTGACTTATTTTTGGTTATTGGTACCAGTGATAAAAAATTGTAGTTTTTATCATCATAAGCAACCTGTCCCATGTCAGTTATGTACAAGTATCGGTTAGGATGTTGTAATTCTGATTTCTTTAAATCATATTCTAAAACACTCTATCATTGTTAATCCTTCCATATTAAACAAAAGAACTATGAAAATGCAAGATTTGTCAGGACTCAAATCACAAATAAGCGCACCTGATCACCTTCTGTGACTACAACTACGCCTCAGCCTTGAAGAGGACAAAGGAGTTATAGAAAGTAAACAAACGAATAATTTCAGGTTTGAATGAGAAACTAAGATCAAAGTGTAAGTATTTAAAGAACTGACGGGTTCTTTGTCTCAAATGGTTGATGGTTTTTGTGCGGTCACAATTCAATTAAGTTTTATTCAATTATGTTCATTGTGTTATAACGGAGTGATCAAAGCAAAGGCTATTACAGGGAACATCAAAACACAGTCCATGTTAAAAAGATTTTAAAAATGGAGTTGACTTGAGAAAGACTATTTCTATATCATTTTTTATCTGGGTTATATTTGTAGTGAACCTTGCTTTTGACTAATGCTTGGTGGTCTGGGTACACTTTGAAGCCTTTCCACTCTGCTGTCGTCTGGCCTCACATTACTACACATTAAACTCATATTGTCATCCTTTTTTTTATCTGGTCTTTTTCAAAATAACGACTTTTCTAAGTGCCCCTACTCCCTCACATGGCACAGTGTTGCTGTGTTTTACAACAGGCAGCCCCAGAAATGGTCCTGTCAACCTGATTGGTTACCTCTGCAAATGTCAAAAGGTTGAGCCTCTCACCCCTCGACATTTCACAACAGTTTCTTTTTCCTTGAATTTGACAAAAGGATAACAAAATACAGAAAAATACCAAAGACACAAGTACAAATGTCAGGGAGAGATCTGGCAATAGAAGAAGAGCTTTAATACTGAGGCTAAAGAAATGAAAGATGACGGTAGACTCCTTCAGATGCCATTGACACATCTGTTATATATGCTTCCAGTTTTCTATGCAGTATGCATATTATTGAGCGCAATTATGATTCCTTTGTACCTCCCCAAGAATCGTATGTTTCTTAATTTTGGATTGTTGACTATCTGACGGGCAGACCACAGTATGTACGTCTACAGAACTGTGTGTCTGACAGGGTGATCAGCAACACCGGGGTCCCTCAGGGGACTGTCCTCTCTCCATTCCTCTTCACCGTCTTCACCTCAGACTTCAGCCATTGCTCTGAGTCCTGCCACCTTCAGAAATGTTCTGATGACTCAGCAATAGTCGGCTGCATTGAAAGGGGAGATGAAGGTGAATATAGGGCTGTGGGACTTTGTCACTTGGAGTAAACTTAACCATCTGCAGCTCAATGTGACAAAGACAAGGGAGCTGATAGTGGATCTGAGGAGGGCCAACACACCTATGACCCCTGTTTCCATCCAGGGGGTCCCTGTGGACACTGTGGAGGAATACAAGTACCTCGGGGTGTACTTAAATAATAAACTGGACTGGACAAGAAACACCGAGGCAGTCTACAAAACGGGCCAAAGCCGACTCTTCCTCCTGAGGAGGCTGAGGTCTTTTAACATCTGTCAGACTATGCTGAGGATGTTCTATGAGTCTGTTGTGGCCAGTGCGATCTTCTTTGCTGTCACATGCTGGGGCAGTGGGCTGTGGATCGCAGACAGCAACAGACTAAACAAACTGATCAGGAAGGCGGGTGATGTTGTAGGGGAGGAGCTGGACACTCTGATGACCGTGGCAGAGAGGAGGATGCTGTCCAGGCTTAAGTCCATCTTGGACAATGTGTCACACCCCCTCTGCGACACACTTGCCCAACAGAGGAGTTCCTTCAGCAGAAGACTCCTCTCACCTAGATGCACCACAGAACGCCACCGGAAATCCTTCTTGCCGGTGGTCATCAATCTGTACAACGCCTCCCTCTGAGAGTCAATCTTAATCATTGACACTATCCACCTCTCATTTTGACCTACATATACACACATTGTTTTTTATGTATATATCTAGCTATATTTATGAGGAATTTTGTATATATATATGTATAGACATGTATATATGTATATGCCTTTGTTTTGCTTATGGAGCCTGTAACAAAAATAATTTCCCCCTGGGATTATTAAAGTATTTCTGATTCTGATACTGATTCTGATTCTGATAATCAAAACCAGTCCTGAGCTCGAGAAGTATGCAGCTGATATGTTTTGACAGATTTTTTTTTTGTCATCTTTAATTCTTCAGTAAATGAACATAAAACCCCATTGGAAACAAACTGTGACATAATTAAATGATTAAACCAAGCATACTATGAATTTATAGTTTCCAGCTTTGCTTTCTAATTTTAGTCTTTGCTTGACACATTGAACACTTGAACACCTTATTTGACATTTAGAGTTAAAACATGCCGTCCTCAAATTAACGACACACAGAAGTTTAAAATGCACTTTCCCTCAGTAATTTTGACAATCTTTGTTAATGGTTGACAGAAAGAATATGTTGCCTTCATTCAGTTTGATGTGACCTGTTGTTTCCAGTAAGTGGCTTTGTATGAATTAAGCTGGGATTTCAATTAATTGGAAATACCAGATGCTTGAAATAGTTATTTCTATTTTTGACTTGCATTACAAGTAAAAATTAGCTACCTATCTATTGTCCATTGGCAGCTGATAGAATAGATAGAATAAGGAAGACTGTATGTGTTGCCAAAGCCAATGCCAAACTCAGCATTTCACAAAAAATACATTGTTTGGAAACTCTGACAATATTCAATCTCCTCTTTCATTTTTGGCGAATTGGACTTTCTTTTTTTCCTGATCTCAAAACAGTACACTGAAAACAACTCTATTGACTAATAACAACAACATACACTTAATTAATCAACTCATTAAGCGGTACGATGTATAAAGCTTTTCTTGTTCAGACATTTACAATAATAACAGCAATATGATATCAATATTAATTTGAGTGATAATCACTCAGCTTAACTGTTCCAAACACCATGGACATACTGTATAGAATATAAAGCAGCGGGAGGCAACTCATCCTGACAGAGTGAGGTTGAGGTCTTGGAGAAGAATCGAAGCACAGCTTAAGGCAGGTGGCAGACAAAATCTTTGTAGGTTTTAGGCTCATTGGAAGAGAGGGGAGAGCTTTGGAAGATATTCTGTATTTCATGGTGTTTCAGCACCCTGGTGTGTGGCTATTTCATGGGAACCGTGGCTTTCATTTTCATACTTTCCAGCATATCTTAAGAGGAAATTCAGCAGTTTGACTTGGTGCCTTTCTGCACTTGTTATATAGCGACTTTAATCCGGCTGGGAGGAGGGATCCTGTTTCATTTCAGCAAATTAATTTGCACGCAGACATTATCCATTTGTACCTTCTGACCAGCTATTGATCTGATTAATTTGTTTGGCTTGGCATGAGGAATTATAGACGCTTTCAAAATGACACCATTTCTTCCTACTGACAGGTTTTAATTTTCTTTGTCATTTTGAAGCTATGCTAAATGAGAACAACCTAAGTCAGTGTCCTGGCATACTTGAAAATGATGGCAGTCAAATAATAAAAGAAAAATCCTCATCTGGCACCCTTTGATTTTGTTTGTAATGACTTAATGCATTAAAATCTTTGGCACTGTGAAATAGGAACAAATACAGTGTGCCCCATTAACATAAGCATGATTGACGGACACAAAGTAACCCATTTATGAATTCTCAATGTGTGAGGAGAGATGCAATCTAGTCTGTAGAAATTGGAATTAGGCAAATGATTGCATTTCTACCAAAATAATTGTTAGCTAAATGATTTTTCCTCAGAACTAATGAATGCTAAGAAATCTTATGGAGGGACAGAGACTAAAAGTCAATATTGCCTTGTAGTTGGATCCATTAGAGAAAAATCCACAATACCAGTATTGATCTGAATCTACAGGTACGGGCTTTGAGGTAATGGTCGGTGCAGTGGTTGGAGTACTATCATCTTTTTAACTGTAGCAAACAAACTGAATTCAGTCTTTTTTTTTTTATAGTCATGAAATGTATCCAGTATTTATTTTTCACCAGAAAAAAGAGGACTGAGTGTTTTGAGCTGATTTTTTTGAAGGGCTACTCACCAAATCTTTTCTGACTACTGACAGGAATCAGTGAGATGCAAGTTCTGTTTTGACAAAAGGCTTTAAGAGGCACTTTTTGTTTTCTTTCTTCACTGTGATGCAGTCTATTCACCTCTGTTACTTTGGGAGCTCTACCAACAGGGAGTTGGCCGCATGATAATCTCATTAATCAAGACTCAGCCACGAGAAAGCTTCAGCTTACAACATGAAAGCTATTACAATTAGAAGTTGTTTTTTTAATTAAATCTACTCTTAAGCTTTAACACACAACCTCACAAAGTGAAGCCCACACAAACAAACAGGAGTGGAGCTGCGAGCATGTTTTGGCATGCAGGCAGACTCCATATATCACCCATGTGCCTGTGCATGAGCAAAGCAATTAAAGCATGGAGAGCTGGAGAGGGACGGAGCAAAGTGAAAAACAAGCACGAGATGAGCGTGTCCCCTTGAATTTGATGGGTTTGAAATGTGTTTATGTCGAACACGGGCCATCGGAGGACCGCTGAAGCCCTGCAGCCCCATCTCAGAGCCTCCAGGAGCCACTCATCATCCCAAAACTGAATTACAAATCCCTGTTCTCCCCAGTCCCTACCATGTCAGTACCTCTTTGACTCCTTCTTAGCCATCATCTATTCAGCATCCCTCACCTCCCTCCCTTGAGTCTTTTTCCTAATACTCTCCCTGGTATCTCCTGCTGGTTTTCTATTTCACCTTCTTCTGTCTCACCAAAAAGTGTGTCTGATGGAGCCCGCTGCCGGCAACAGCTGGGAGGCTTTTTAGCGCGCAGAGCTCATCAAATCAGTCTAGTTCATGAAAGTGTCTATTTTATTTGTCTGGTTTTATTTTTTAATGACTGCTGCAGAGTGAGTTTATAAGCTGTAAGTAAATTTAACTGGATATTCTATGAATCCTCTTAGGGGCCCTTACTTGTTTGTTTGTGCATGTGAAATGAGCGGCGGCT
Organism: Menidia beryllina; assembly: GCA_013363375.1. Lineage (NCBI taxonomy): Eukaryota > Metazoa > Chordata > Actinopteri > Atheriniformes > Atherinopsidae > Menidia > Menidia beryllina. The sequence goes on from JABUIW010000156.1 coordinate 6,499,348, forward strand.
GACATTTAGTAAGCAACCGCCACAGTGGGGGAATTCAAATTCTTAGAAGCAAATAATGTAGTAAATGTTTTCTTTTTCGTATGAGGGATTTTTTGGGTTCTCAAGTTATTTTTTCTCATAAAATTGATGGGCAGATGCCAGGGAAAAAAACAAACAGTCCCAAGATGAAGCGATTAGGTTTGTATCCTACCATTGCTTTAATTAATTAACAGTTGGTACCATCCAGTGGAGCTGTTCTTAAATAGGACATGCTGCATTGTTGAAGGATTAAACCACCACTTTGTACGAACTCTCCTGCTATTTTACTGTTGTCAGAGTTATGTTCAGGTGGTTAATTTTAGAGATTAGTGAATGTTGTCTCACATCAGTTCGGTCAGTTATCTCTCAGTCCTCATCCCAGGTCCCAGATTTTCTCGTGCAATTGATCATATCCCCTCATAAAGACTTATGTCTCCAGAGTTTGGCTTATCAGTTAGTCGGTTGCAGACTTTAACCATGACTTTTTTGGAGTTCATCTAGAGTATTTGATTTAAAAGAAAACTTTGGTTGTCTGCCTTTGGCTGGTCCAAACTTCATATCTTCAACAGTTAGCATAAGTTTTGGGACACTTTGAATCAGGCAAAAGTCTTGACTCAAAGTATATTGTAATGTATCTTGTATGTACATCTTTTTACATTTGTTAACACCTTCGTTTTATGTGGCATGTGCTCAAAAAGTTGCAAAGGTTGAGGTTTAGGATTACAATGTTTCACAACCTAATATCATGTGGGTTACAGATTGGAGTATTGACCTATAACTGATGTTTTAACTTGTTCTTAATTGAGAATATTCGAGAAGTTGCACTCAGTTAAGGTACTGAGTTCCAAAAGGAAGAAAATATTTTTCCTTGTACATTTGCTTGTTAAATTCACAACACTGGACGTATACCATAGCTGCCCTAATTTTCTTTTTTTAAGAAACGTCAATACATTTTCAAAATTCTGTGCAGATTTTCCTCATGAGCCAAAAAAAGGCTCTGGTGAAAGCCATCATTTTATGTCCCGGGAAGCTTCCTTCCACCGAATGTCATCATCCAAATCTGCAAGCATTAAGTGGCATTGTCTGTGGAAGAAAGAGAATATTCTCTATCCCAGCTTACATTCTTGCTCTGGGCAGATTGGGGGTTCAGTCGAAGACTTACCCGGGGATGAAGACAGCTGAGCTCATTCCACTAGGCGATGGGTTTCAGATACCAGGATGAGATTGTGGAATAGGACCAGAGTAATCCCAGGTCACCTTCACAGTGCATCAGTCATCATAGGCAGCAGACACCTTCCAACTTTTCCTCTTTACCCCTTACCTAATGTTTTTTGCTTCTCTGTTTTCCTTGTAACCTTCTCATATCCATCCTGTGTTTATAACTGCTTTAAAGGAGGATGGCTTAAGAAGGACAGTTATTTCTTTCTATTTAAAAATAACCTTTCAGAACCTTTAAGAAGTTGGCTAGAATCTATAGTATATGTGTATATATATATATATATTATGTAACATTATCTGTAAGAGGGAATCTGGTATTGCAGCAGAGGGCAACCTTACTGAAACACCAAAAACTTGTGGCAACTTATGGAAACACTGAAAAAAAGAAAAGAAAAAAGAAAGTAATAAAACTGAAGCCACATTCTAATAACAGGTGCAGTGTGACTATTGTGTGAAAATTACTATTGATTTTTCTGTATCAAAATTAGCATAAAGCTACTCCACCAGTAAACCTTAACTGCACTCCTAAAGTGAAATCAGTTCAGGGCAATACTTTCCCAATACATGGAATATAGAAGATAAACGCACTGGCTGAATGTGAAACAGGGATTCGGTGAATTTTCTGGTTCATTTGAACTACAATGCTAGTCTAATTCTGCCACATAATGTGGTCTGATCGTGCCTTCTCAATGCAAAACAACACACTCACTATTGTATTTCATTCAGTAATCACTTTTAAATTAATTGCTGCAATTCGATTTTAATCATGTACATGTTATTCTTTCTTGTGGGTGCTTGTTCAGGCACAGCTTTCCTGACTGATTATTCAACTGACAACCGAAGAAAAGTGACATACATGTGACAGTTATCATGTCATGCTGACAGGTCGATCATCTACCGTGTCAGTACAGGGGTTCCCATTGGCTCCTGTTGGTGTTCTTAAAAAAAAAACTATGTGCCTCACACAGAAATGACAAATTTACACATCAGATAAACTTTCCCGCAAATATAAGTTTGCATTGATACAGAAATTGATTTAATAAATGTGTTGTTCCCTGACAGCTGTTTCTATGATTGGGAGGGGAAAGAGTTAATTGGATGCATTTCTACTGTAGTTGAGCTGTAACAATTGACCTTTCTTTTCATACAATTCTACTTTCAGAACATTCATTTGGCTTGATCTTTCAGCCAGAACATCATATTGAAAACGTTTAAATTTCACAGCATGAGTAAATTGTTGAGAAGTGAGTATCTACTTTGTGGTATAATGAGGGCAGTGTAAGACAGATTACACATATGAAGCCAAGATTCACCCATCAGACACAAAGCACACGCATAGAGCATCACGCTGAATACTGTATTACCCCTGGGAGTCAACTATACTCCCTACTCAGACTAAAATATGCAATATTTTGGATATGCAATAATCAACTCTGTACCCCTAATGGTGCTCGTTGAACCAATGATGTAGATATTTTGCCGAAATGTGTAGTACTTTTTTAATTTCTGTTTTTAATTTTTATTTCTTACTAACAAATTGCTGTGCTCGCAGTTTCCATTTTAATTTGAATTGGGATTAGAAGGGTGTGACTTCAGCAAATCCTCATTTTTCTTTTTGTTAAGGCTATTTTGCACTTTATTAGTCCAAACTCATTGTCAATTTACTATTAACCAGGCATATCTCAGCACTTCTAAATAATGTCAGCTAAAGCTTTGGGGGAGAGAAAGAGCATTCAATTCTGCCCTCTGGTGTTCATGTTAGAAGGAAATATTTTTGTTGTTTTGAAACTTACTTTTCTGTTGTTAAATTACTATAAAATAGCATAACTGCTTTACTTTCTAAAGATCTGATTGATGTTTGTGCTCATCGTCATGGCATTAACATGAAAAATAGATGCACCTTTGCTGAAAAGGCAAAGAACATGAGAAGGCGATTTCATTCTCATGTCTACACAAGGCATAAATCATACATGAGGATGTTTAAAAGGTGCAGAGTTGACTTCATGCAACACGACTCAAGCATGGAGAAATGTGGCATTCCACTTCAAAAGTGTGTGAGCAGCATCTAGTCTAAAAAATGAATAACGGTACCCTTGATCAGATCAGATCAACAGTGAACTGAAATATTTCTTTGCGTTTTTGACTTTCTGATATTTCAGAAGTAGATCACAGATGTGTCTTTTGATCCTGGTAGGGGTGCATCTGCTTTACGTGGATACTGTAGATACAGCAGCCTTATAGATCTAACTGACTGAACCAAGGAGGGACAGAAGTCTGACATGACCTCTGGTTGTCAGTTGGCACGAAAAGACACAAGGCAGCACCACCCCGTTGAGATGCTGTGAAGAATAAATGAAGATGCACTTAAGCTAACACAGTACAATGGCCCTCTTCACTTAATGCCTCCACTTGAATGAGCGAAGCCCCCAAAATGCCCGTCATTGGAACTGTAGTGACGGGAGACTGTCACTCTGTTACCAAGGAAACCACCACAAATATTCATGAACTTACATCAGATTGTACATTTATGATTGTAAAGGACCAATTTTATAAAAATTTAAAACACCACAGTGTTCAGGCAAAATGACATGGGGACTCTTTCCCTCAAATGGCCTGTTCATTTATTCTTTGGGTTTCATTTCAAGGCTTCAGAGTAGGGGGAGCTCATCAGAGACCTGAGGACACAATGCATTAAGAAACAGGGAGAAACAAACACAGCACATCTATTGTTAAGTGAGATAACCTTAAAAGGAGAACGAACGCATCATAAAAACATTGGTAACGATCTTTTAAAGTCTTCTATGGATATTAAAGACGACACATTTCTAGATGATCTGCAAACTGCTGTTTAGCAAAGTACCTGAGAGCAGTTCTGCTGCTGTATAATCTCCTGCTGGTTTATGAGCTGCATCTCAGTGGCCTAAAGTCCGGCTGTCTTTTTAGTGTCAGAAGTCAACTTGTTTAGACTGCTGGAGTTTGAGGTTGCCGGAGACTGGGATGGGTGTCTGATGAGCAGATCTCCAAAGTACTCACTTCTACTTGTTGAAGAAGTAGAACATTTGAAAAGCAAATCCTTTCATCAGTAAATGTCAAAATTGCAGCACCATCAGGCCTTTAGATGGACAAAGTACATTTTTCACGCCACACCAGCTGTAGCAGACATGTTTAAGCAAAAGTCTGATTTGATCATATCCTATGCTTACTTTTACTTTTGCTTATCAATTTAAGGAAATAATCCAATAGTACAGTCACAAAGACAAAGTAAGGTAATATGGAATATAATGGACTTTTCCCTGGTGGACTTATAACTTTTTGATATCTTGTTGTACATTTTTTCTTAATTCATTGTTGATTTATGACATCATGGATTGAAAAAAGTACTGTGTGGCAATTCATTTCTTTATTTTACGTTTCCTGTTCTGTCAGGTAAGGATGTCAGCATCCTCCTCAGATGGTAACTGTGGTATTTGGTTTATTTTGTCATGTACACTGATGACAAGTGTGGCTTCAACAATCGCTTCAAAAAAATGTTGGCTGTCACAAGTCGATTCTCACTTTATTAATTTCCTTTGAAAAGTGCGTTTTCATTTCCAGATACCTTTTGATGTCGGATGACATGCTCATCGTGTGATTAATTTCCAAACAGAGGTTCTTCAAATCTGTGAATGTGGCATAAAATATCTTTCCCCAAAGAATGTGGGCAGATCATTAATCTCAGCAGGGTCTGAATCACTGCTGGACTGGATAAACAGACTTAAAGGCATTTAATGTATTTAAAATAGCATGCTAAAAGCTGCATGGTATGGTGGAAAAGCCTCTATGTACTCATTTACAACAGACACAAAACTCCATATTTTCTTGAAATAAAGAGGAACATAAGCAAAAATCTAATGTGATCATTTAAACTGAGTTCCAAGGGGTCTTTATAGTTCTGCCTGTGAACTTAAATATATTTTTCTGTCCTCACAATGGATAAATGCTTATAAATAAGGAAATCTTTTAAATCACAGAAAGAAATCTGCTGCTGCCTTTTTGAAAGCATGTTGCTCATGCCCACAGTCTTTGTGTTTTAGAACTATTATTTACATATTCCCTGCAATTAAAAGTAACGGCCTAACCCGTAACTTGTAATCCATCTCCTCAGGATTCAAACAAGAAACGCTAAATAATAAGTGCATTTGTATCTCTTTCATGTTGTGCCATCCTTTAAATGTCCTGAATATTTATATATAATTAAAATATCAAACTCAAAATAAAATTATATTGTAACAAAGTTTTCAGCCGTGCATCCGGTGTTTTTCTTGTGTGGTGTTTTCGCATTTGGAGTTGTTTTGGGTTGTAAAGTAGATAGCCCAATTTCACGACCCACTTCATGCTCTGCTCTTGTATCCATAAAGACTCCATAAAGATTCTTCTTTATGCACTGGTGTTGAGGAATGGCCACATTAAAAGCAGTCCCAAGCAATAAAATTCCCCAGCTAGTCCCAAATTTGTTCTCTGTCTTAAATGCTGCACATTGTAAATGGAAATACAGGTTCACAAGACATTATGCTTGTTTCAGTTCTATCCTGCTAAATGATTTCATTTTGACTCAAATGTCCTGACATTGGAGCCTTTCGATATTTCTGACTTTCTGCTTCTTAGTATTTGTGACATGGATAAAAAAAAGCAGATTGAGGTGAACCCTTAAGTCTTCGGTACAGATAAGTAATAAAGAAAAAACAACAAAAAAACAACATTGTTTTTATTTACACCGTCCAAAATCAGAATGTTACGGTATCTAGAAAATATTAGGGAAAGCACAAATGCCACAGATCATAAATGGATTAAAAAAAAATTGTAAGTAGAGGCTCTCAGTCAACTCTGGGACGATTTGTTTGACATGAATCATTAAAAGTAAGTTGCACAATTTTATTTTAGGCAAAATGATTTTCCAATGAGGTGCAAAATAAGATGAATTATTGGTGAAATATGGAATAAAGTGTTTTACTAACTGATACATATGTTAAATGAGAAGTCAGTGTGATTTAGTGGGGGGTGGAAAAGGAAGGAGCCCTAATTCAAGTATAAAGAAATGTCCCCTAAACATGATAAGATGCTATCTCACCATTGGTTATTTTTCATTAAGTGTCTTTTTTTTAAAGATTTTAAAGCATTTCAAGGTTGTGCAAATGTATGGTTAGCAGCCTCTGCAGTGAGCACAGCAATTATTGTTGTATAAGAGGCAGTGCGAGGACTCTGAGCAGATCATCTGCTTAGCTGGGTGCCCCATGGGCTGGGCTGAGACTAAAGTTTTTCAATACAGTGTCAGTGCCTGCCCAAATAATCTCTCTGCTGCTTTCCAGCATGTCATCCCCCTATAAATGGACAGAATTACCTAAGGCCTTGGCACATGCCACTTGAATTAGTTGCATGTTTGGGTGTTTAAATGGCCTAAACTGCATAGTAAACATAAGTCGCAAGCTGTAAAGAGAAAGTCATAAAAATAATCATATCTGTATTAGTCACTAGCCATGCAGACCCATCCATGGTGCAAGAGGATCTCAACACACAAACAAACAACTCAAGGCTTGACTTGTTTTGCTCCTTTGTGCATTCCTGTTATTTTAGCTTCAAAGTCAGCACTAATTTAGTTTAAAATCTAATTTAAAATCTTTAAGAACACATCAATAAAGTGCTTTCATTCAGCCGTCACACTGTTGTTTTATGGTAACAGTGTGTTCTAGTTCTCATTAGAAGACTGGCTATAGCATTTTGGATCAGCTGCAGGCCTTTTAGAGAATACTTTGGACAGCAAGATAATACATATAAAAATATATTAAATGACAAGAGTTTAATCTACGAAGTAAGAAATGCATTGAATAGGTTTACTTTTCGAGAGGATGCTCCAATTGTTGTCAGTATTGCAAAGAAATCTGTTTTATATCTGAATATCTAAGCCAAAGGACTAAAAGACATACAGAAAACTCCAAAAAGTGTGATATTACGCTGTATTTATTAACAAAATGAACCATATTAAATGTTCAAAATGTCTGACAGAAACACAGCTTAAATACATTCTCTCGTTTCGATTTGTCTTATATCTGGCTTGAATGTAATAAAAAATAGAATAGAGTAGAATACACATAGATTTATTAGAAAGCCTAAAAGACTTAGTTCCATCCTTTCATAACTTCGCAGCGTTCCTGAATGTAAACCCCTTCCATATAGTACAATAAATATGTTATCTGTATCTCAGAAGCTCGGAGAGACCATATTTGCTTATTATCCCCAGAGCAGAAAAAAGCTCATCCCTGATCTTTTGCCATGATTAATCGCAAGTGCGCAAAAGTGAGTATCCACAGCATGGTGTGAAGAGCTGTTCTGAGTGACTGCCTGATTACACAAGAATGCTAATCAGTGTTGAAACATCTGTTATCATGGGAACATGTTGGACGAGCAAACTACTCAAAACAGACCAGTCAAACAAAAGAATGCTCTGCAGTAAATTACATGTGTCGATTCACACGGAAAATCATTTTATCAGAATATAATCAGCAGAAGATTAAAGGATTTCATGGATTCATTGTATCAGATCACAGAGTCCATGGGTCACTTGTAAAAATTATGGTTAAGAATTGCTCCATATGTTAAATGTCGTGTTGGTAAATGCATGCTCAGTTCCGCTTTCTACCACTTTAACCACCGCACTGTGATCTGATGCAGTTTAAACCAGCAGATGCTGCTGTTGGACAAGAGTTTCAAACTCAACCAAGCCCAAATCTGAAAACTAACTGCAACACTGCTGATATTCCATGCAAAAATGTAACTGTCAAAATGGAAATGTAAAAATGTACTGTAACACTTAGTAAAGGCTACAAAGTTATTATTTAGGTATCAATCCATCAGGCTTAGATCATTTAGATTGACACTGTTCCAGAAAATGTTTTTTGATCTAAATATAATCTTGACAAAGTGGTTCTTTGTGAATTTAAGGAAGAAGGAGCCGGTTTGTCATCTGTTGATAATGACATTCACAAGGACCAAGTGGAAAGATTTAGATTTTTCTCTGATTCTCTCAACTACCCCTCTGATGAAAGCAGTAGTAGTCCAAACCCTGTAGAGTCCGAGTTATAGCTCATTGATGGAACCCCATAAGAAAAAGACAATCATAAGTACCCATTTAGAGAAGAATACAAACAAAAAAAATTAAAAACAAGTTTAAGTGGACCAAGAAGAGGTAAAAAAATATAAATCATTTCAGAAATCAAGATATGTGAGATATGTGAGTATGAATGAATCAACCTGCTGATCACAGCTGCTGCAGAAAAAAAAATCTGGATGAAAATGAGAAATTCAGACTAAGAGAGACTTTGTATTAGAATTAGAATGTGTATGGACACAATCATTTACAGATATGTTTTTTGTTGGTAAAAAGGTCTTCTATATCACCCTGTTGTCACTTTTATAATAAGACTCAAAATCAGAATAAACATAAAATGCTCATACACATATTGTGGTATGATGGCAATACGATGTTTATCCTTTGGTGTAAAATGGTGAGAGACTAACTGGACAAAAGTCACATCCGTGCACAGATTAAACCATGAAAATTAGTGAGCTGTCAGCAAGCTAACTATGATAATCACTGCGAGTAGGGTGAGGTTAAAATGAAATTCAGTTTGAAGAACTTCTTTTCATCTCCCCAAAATGGGGGGCACATGTCCTTGAGGTCCAGTGAGCAGACCACTCTGCAACACCGATCAAACTGAAGATGTTCAAACCTGCAGGGATTTTGTCCACATCAAAAAGAAAAAAAAAGGCTCACTCATGCTGTTGTCAGGGACACAGCTGCTCGAAGGCCTCACAGATTAACCCTTTAAAACCAGATCCAAGAAAAAAGACACAATTTTTCTTTTGTTTGTATGAAGTCTTTATTTGGCCCTTTAACAAACTATGAAATATATATATATATATATATTTTCTAAATATTTATCATTTATTCATTTCTTTGCCGTGTGGTGAGTAATAAAATATTGGTGTGTAGTCTTCTGACTTCTGTTTTCAGGTGCATCTGATTGTGTACAACAGGGTTTTGAGCAAAGCTTTTACAATTAAATGATCCAAAAGGTCTCAGATGCAAAATATTTCAGAAAACTTATGCGTCAAGATAAACCTGAAGATAAGCCTGATTTCAAATTCCATCAATGTTGGAGGACTGTGGTCCGTATCACCATTTCTATTCACTTATGCCATACAGAAACATAAGAAAGCACTGTGTTACTACTTACTTTGACTTTGCACAGTTTTATATAATTCAGTGGTATAGTTCATTCATTTACTTGGTGGAAGTGGGACATAATCAAGTTTAAGTCTTCCTACTGTGCTGTCGTTCACACTATATTTTCACAGCCTGGTATTTTCTGCTGGGAAAAGTGTTTATAATCATCTGAATACCTCATCAAAATCTTCCCATTTGCTGTGCTGGAGGGCATGTTGTGGCAAGACTATAGCATGCTGTTACATTGATACCTTGACTTGGTTTTCACATCATGTTTCCATGGCAACTTAAGTTGAAAACCTGAGGTAGAGAGAGAGAGCAATAACAGATCATGCCTCTCCATATTGATAGACTAACACTGAATTTGAAAAATGCCATTGAAATCTAATGTGGTAAGCTAGAAAAAGATCAATGATTCCTCTCATTTTTGAGAAGAAGAACAGCAGAATTTGGACAAATGTACCTAACCCCTTTTTAAGCAGGGCTAGTTGTTCACAGAGACTGGAGAATTTGATAATTCCATTTACTTATAACCTTAAAACACTTAAATCATTATCTTTTAATTCATTTGTAGATACACTTCTGCTTTGAATGTTCCTCTGACTGTTGCAGAGTAACGAATCGGTGGGTGGTAACAATTACAACAAATAAAGTCGAGTTGTTCATATAGCATGTTGATGTTCGCTCCTAAATCAAGGTTTAAGATAGTCAATGACCTGCCAGATCTGGGAAAAATATATATCAAAAGACTTCTGTCATTTATCTGCTGTTCTTCAGAGACAGGGCACTTGACGAGGTTGCAATGTTGGATATCAAGCCTACTACCACCGGAGAAAAGTTTCATGTTTAAAAGCAAATCCAACATAGATTTCCCTGAGATTTGATAAATTTGACCCAAAATACCATTACATGTTGTGTGATTGTTCAAGTTTCTTAAGATCCACGAGCAAAGGGGCAAATGAACAAAGTATCGCAATATAGACTTTTCAGGCACCAGCCATGTCTCAGCCTTGAAATAGGGATCTCTCCCTATAAAAACTTTTTCCATTTTAAAAAGTTAGTTTTTTCCATTATGTTATGAAAAAATTATGAACATGTTCATTAGAAAACACATCCACTTGCTATGGTTGTTTAATCCAGTGGATTTTTTGATATTCACTAATGGAAACATTAGTGTGTAAGAGTTGTTTTGAGTGAGTGGACTAAGAGTGGATAAATTCATGATGCATTAAAGTGCTCACCATAAAAGCCCCTACATAATGTTTTGTACACTTAATCAATACGCATGAATGTCAGGTCAACAAAGGAGGACTTTCACAGATGTTTTCCACCAGACTTCTGGCATCCAAGGGTATTTTGGTGGCTTTTAGGCATCAGCTTTTCTCTAAAAAATAATGGTAATGCTTTGGGGCATGTGTTATAAGAATGTATTGCATTAACTAATCCTATTTACATTTAGATGGGTGATCTTTCTGTATGTCCAGACTCGTGATATTACATTTTGTAAAATGTTACTCTATACAAAAGGAAATGAAGCACAAAGGTTAAGCTGCGTCACTGTCGGCAGGTTGAAATCTTTCAACAAATCTAACTTTCCCAGGCCTGTCACTAAACTTCAGATCTTAGGTTAAATGAGCCTTATAGTGATGTTTCAATGGATTCAGAACATCTTAAAAGTTTCTTTCAGGAACGTTTAACACAGAAACCCTTTACTAATTAAGGTTCTGTAATGGAAAATAATGTAAATTAGTTCTTGATAATTCTGAATTAGTATTCACTCCATTCACTGCAGTGTTTAAAGAACCAATGAGCCTTTTCTGGAATATTTCGTCTTTAACTAGCTTATTTAATGTGTTTCAATGTGCATACATATTAAAGTGAAAATCATAAAGCTCTTGTTCCAGCTCTTATGTTTCTTAGCAAGATTTTTGCTCATATTCTGAATTATTTTGGCTTCACACACATCTTCATCTAAAACAGAAATGAAACATACATTATCAAAAACACCTTGTCTCAGTGAGTCGACCAGCCATGAACAGATTTAAAAGATCTTAATTTGTTTATTTTAACATTATTTTTGACTGTTTGTAAAGTTAATTGGACAGTTTCATAGACCTATTTTAATTTAGTCTGTACAAAATAGCATTTATTTTATAGTTGTCACAAAATGTAACTTCCAGTAATCAGTACAATTGTTCACATTTTGTTTTTAAAGGTCTTGACTGACAAAACAAGAGAAAAAGGTGATGATCACAACTCTTCTTTCAAATAACAATAATTCAGATAACATTCAGTTATTCTTACTCGTTATTATCAGGATTTATTAAACGTTGCATGTGCAGCGGTGGACCATCGGAGCCTCATACGGAAGAAAAGCACACATCAAAAAAGCATCAATGCCTTTTTTCCTGCCTCCTCAGCATTTAATCAAAATGCAGGCAAAGATTCCCTACATGGAATGGGGTTTTGTGCATCAGGAAAACATGAAGATGCTTTTTAAATGTTTTCCTGCTGGTGGCATTTGGTAACCTCCTGCCTTTCGAGACAGTGTGAACAAATATCAGTCATAGGTTATTTTGTTCTTCCATGTTTGTTAAATGAGGTCAGCTGGTTAGTGGAGCGGCAATTTAACTTTAATTTAGTCCAATTGTAACGGCGGAGACTAGGATGGATGGATCGTCATGGAAGGACACATCTCAGTCATCCAACAAATTACGGGCATGCATACAAGGGGATGGAACTAATGAGAGGGTGGCATGGATTTAAAGATACATCCAGTTCATAGCAACTGCATTCAGATCTAATCAACTACTAGTTAATTAATTCATACATGTTTTATTTCTATTTGTAATTAACATTTTACACTTCCCGAGGATTCAAATCCTCCATTAACAATCTTAAAGAATCTTATGCTTTTTTATCAGAATGCTTCTGCAGTTTTATGGAGAAGGATTCATTGTTTTAATATTCATATTATGTACTGATTTTCACTCACCCTCTGAACAGTTAAACTCTGCTTTAAACTGTTTCCCTGACTTCACTGGTTCTAGTACAAATGTGTTGCTCTCCCTCATTCAGCCTCTTTGTGCTAATCGCAATTCTCCCTCTCATGAAGTAGTTTGAGTTATTTGTTTCAGTGAATTTAGATCTGAATCTATAGATTATACACTGGTTAAATTCTAATCTTTGTGACTTGAACACATTTGTAATTTGAGTAATTTGTGAACTTCCTTACATTGTAAATTTGCTTAAATGGCCTGTATATAAATTATATTAAATGGAAGTAATGGCAGTCATGTCCCAGTTGATTTCCCATCAGTTTTTCAGACGGAAGACACAATTTATCCTTTAACAATGAACATTCACCCATAGAAACCTTCTAATTGTCAGCATACAACACATTTTCGTCTCATTCTTTCTGAAATTTATTCATATCTAATTTCTAAGTGATTTTGAGAACAAAAAGGATAACATTTTGTAAGTGATACCACTGGATGATTATTCTCTCAATGATGTATTCAGATGGGTGAACTATATGAAAAATAATTACATTTGATATAAAAAAAAATAAAAAAACATGAGCAAGAGAGTTTCAGTTTCCCATTTCCAAGTTACAGCTCATGAGATATCATCTGAAGAAGAAGTTGAGCAGAAAGAGGAGGCAGAACATTTCCTCAAGAAACCTGAACGGCTCACTGAGTCTCACATTTCAGTTTTAAAGGGTGTAAAACAAAATGTCAAGGTTGTGTTTTAAAGATTTCAGAGTTGGTACTGAAAACATTTTTTAACATTCAGTAAATCTCTCTGGATGATTTGTGGACTAAGATGAAACGATTTTTTTTTTTTTTTTTTGCAGGCCCTATTCTCATGGATGTTTCATTGGAGTTTTATTACACTTGAAGGTTGTATTTGAAAGATGATGATATATAGTCACAAAGAGGCTGAAACCAATCTATTGAAAACACAGTCATACTTATATGATGAAACGTGGCAGGCTGGAGTCAGTAGCAGTTAAAATGGTCATGATGCCTGTTGAAATATGCTTACATTTTAAAGGAGGAAACAACTAATTCAGTGAATAATTTGGTCAATATCTGGCATTTACTTGTGTCTCAGTCAGCCTTTTGTAAGGTCCTCGTTATTGTTATCTTGTGTCAGTTTTGCTTCTTGCCTTGTTTTAACTTCACCTGCTGTAAGCTTGTAGTTTAATTTTGTTTGTTTAATTTTAAGGCACTCTCAGTTTTGCCCTTGTAGACTTTATTTCTTGGAATTGCTTCTACCTGCTCTCTTTATGCTCCTGGAGTTGTCGTGCTGCTTTTGGAGTTTCCTTCTTTGACTACTTCTGTCCATCACCTGGAAAATATGATCCTTTTAAAATTGGTCTCAACATGTATTAACTAAATAAAAAATCTTTTTTAAACTTAAGCATACAAATAACAATGGGAATGTGACTTGATGGTGAAGGGTTGATGAGAGTGTCCATATAGCCACCTACATCTTCTGTCACACAGTCACACATATGAAAAAACAACTGGACATGAAGAAGTCTGCAACAAAAGGTTTAACACTTAGCATTTATCGTCAATGCTCAGTCTAAGTGGATTATAGCATCTAAAAAAGTACAGAACTGGTTATGAATGCAGCCTTAAATACTTTAATTCTATTTACATGCTTTTGCTTGACAGGCTTGATTTAAATAATCAAACTTTACTTATCCAGCTGTCCACACCCACACACCCACACCTTAACTGTGGCAGAAGATAGCTCCAGTTTCAGTCATTAATATTGGGCTACATAAAATACCACATATATATTTTATACACAATGCTGTATTATGTTACAGTTTCTCTTGTTCTTGTCAGAACATTCTTTAGAGGGCTGCTTGCTTATGAGGTCAAGCTTATATTAGTGTGTGGGTGCTGCTTGGGGGTGGGTAAAGCTTTTTTACATTACGTGAGTAATCCTTGAAAACTGAAGACTAACAACAGCAAAGTATGAATAAGGCGAGAGGGAATGCACTTGATTGCCTGCAGTTTTTATAGACCTGTTCTAAAGGTGTTAGTCGTTAATTAGGTTTTGTTGAGATTGCACAAGTATTTTTTTTCTTGTTTGATTGATCCAGTTGTTTTTCAGTACATTACTCTTAATGGTTTGGAGCGAAAACACGATGACACAGAATAACCTCAGAAAATTAGAGAGATGAGGGCTCGGTGTGGGTCTCCATCAAACATAATTATAGAGTTGGAGTAGGACTGCACTGTCTTTGTCGTTTACAGCTTTACAAAAAGCCATACTAGATACCATTAACCTTCCTGTATGGGAAGCAGAACATGTGCATCAAGTCTTATTGTTTGTTAAAAAACACATAAAACTGAACCGCCTTAATCTGCCTGTGGCAATTATGTTGAACTGTGTATTCTTTGAAATTTACTTTTTTTTTAAGTACACCCCATATGGATTGTGATGAGAATGGCTCAGAGGGATTGGACTGAAAATTGATGGTTAGATATATCCTGTGACAATTCACATATTTGAGCAATGAGGACAGAATTATTTAGTCTGCAACAAGCTGTTAGATTGTAGAAGTAAAACCTTGAATAAACAAGAACACATAATTTGTTTGACAAAGAGGAGTGAGGGGAAAAACTCCCCTCACTACTTTTGGATTAATTTAGAAGATAATGAGCAGCTATTTTAAACTAAATAGAGTCCACTATTTTTTGAAGAGTGGATTTTTGGAGAAAGTATTTTCGACATGATTTGTTTTGTTTATTAAAGTACAATAAAAAAGGATCAAAGTATTGCCAAATCGAAGTCAAGCCCTCGACCTTAGTAAAATGCTTCAGTGTGCGATCAAAAGAAGAGTAGGCCACTCAGTCTTTCTCACTCTGCTTACGTTTTTGGCTCAGTCTTTGCTAGACTATTGACGGATAAATATTTGGCTATGTGAAGCCTTAAATGTGAAGGAACTTGTACTTTTGTGCTCAAAACTTTTTCTGCTGTGTAATGTCATAAAAATAAATACCACTTGGGTCCCTTGAGGGGGTTCAGAGAGGTGGCTGCTTCATTTAGCCAAAAATGCAACAGATTAGTCACCTTCAGGTGGATCACTTCTGACAGAAATATCCCAAATAATTGGCTTTTGCACATTTCAGTCTACATGTGCCATGGTTCCATTTGAGCCATTTTCTCTGATAGCATGGGT
Source organism: Menidia beryllina (assembly GCA_013363375.1). Classification (NCBI taxonomy): domain Eukaryota; kingdom Metazoa; phylum Chordata; class Actinopteri; order Atheriniformes; family Atherinopsidae; genus Menidia; species Menidia beryllina. Next base: position 6,515,049 of record JABUIW010000156.1, read on the forward strand.
CGCTGTGGTTAAGTGTAATTGTCAGAATGGTTAAGGGTGGTTGGAGGAACTTTGATGGGCTGGTTGTAATAGCTGTATGTTTTCTACATGTTAGGCTCTGAGTGGAAACAGAAAAAAGTGGTCCAAGTTCTTTGGTTTGGAGTAAAGAAAATAAAGAAAATAGACGTAGCTGCTAAAATATTACTAAAAAATGTATAACAAAAAGAAAGCAACAGACAAAGCATTTTCGGGGTTTATGGTTTGGCAGATTTAAAGTGTAAAATACTTTATTTTAAGTCAATATTGAGCTTACTTTGGAGAGCTGATGCCCGCAACCCCAGAAAATGTCACTAAATCAGGCAGTTAATATGTTTTTGCAAACACATTCATGCAAACCCCTCACAGAAAGGTCCTGGGTCCACCAGGACAATAACTCAGAACCCCTGTTGCTGTGAGGCAATGGTGCTAACCACCACACCACCGTGCCGCGTGTTTTTAGGAATATTTAAGAAGCAAATCGGTGAGCAACAACTTCAGTTAACTATAGTGCAACATGGTGTCCACCTCAGGGGAGAAACAGATTTGAGTCAAAGAAGTGTGATGGCTTCCAAATGTTCATATATTGCTATGCATGAAATTGTTTCCCAAGGCAGAGATATGAAAGAGCATGATAAAGTGAAAGGTGTCGCTTGTGCTGATTCATAACAGGTTTCAAATGTGCATTAATTTCCCTAAGTTTTAAAGCTCTTTGTTCAGCTGGTTGACTGGGAGACTCAAAATCTTTGTTGGTCAAACATGGCTTATTTTAGCTGGTTGTGTCAGTACTTCCTTTTTTTCCAAATTAGATGCAAAGTCAACAAAAGCAGATTTTTGGGATGTGCCAGTACCATCATCAGTTCAAATGTGAGGTTGAACTTAATCCATCTCATGTTTTGCGAGCTGATTCAGCTATCTCTAAGAACAAAATGACAGATTCTCACATTACTGTCAAGCAATACTGGTAAACACTTCTTTCCAGTGTTTTTTGGTTTGATTATAGTTAGCAGAATTAGTATTTAGACCTAATGAAACAGTTTGATTACCATCAAACATAGTGAATGAATTGCTGTTAGTTCGTGCCACAAAAGCTGCTGTGTATTCAAAAACGTCCTGACACACCTTAGAGTGAAAGTAGAACAAAATTGAAGAATTGTGTGAAGTAAAGGTTGAACTACTCCTTTAAAAAGCTGTTCTTTCTGGCCTGGATGATCAAATGCTCCTACAGGATTATGAGATCCTCATAGGCTAACAATTCAGTGGTCAGACATGAAAACCTGTAACGCTGTGTGCTATTGCCAATTGAGATGATGATGATGATGATGATGATGATGATGATTCACTTTTTGCCATGGCTGGTTTTTGTGTGACCATGGCAACAGCAGAAATCAAAGAAATGATGATTTGTTGCAATCTAAGTTCTCAAGGTTATGTAACAAAAGTACACATTTGCTACAATAGGATAAATTCTGTGTATTTGTTGATTTCTGAGGAGATTGTTGATGAAATGTTTAGTTGTAATGTTTGGCAATCAGACTAAAACATTCAAATTCCTTAAAAAAAAGAGCCAAATAACCTACAAGGTGTGACACGCCACACTGTGCAATCATGTGCTGGGGACTCTAATGGAACATGCAGCACTTTGAGTTCATGGTGAACTCCCAGGTCCTGGTCCCTCCCCCACTGAGCTGACAGTTGATGAGGTGTCTGTATTTGGTTTCTGTGATTTTTGACCAAACAATAACTGTATCCGTACGCCAAGCTGCCGTTTTCTTTATTCAGAGAAGAGGCTTTCCGCTGCACCCCCTATGAAGAAATCTTACTTTTTCAGTCTTTCTCAAACTGTACCTTTATAAAATAAACAAATCAGTTTCTGAGCTTTAATCTTTAACATACTAACTGCTTTTACATATATCATAAATGTAAGTAGTTATATAAATTATAAAAAATACAACTGAAGCATGAATCATGAGAATCATCTACATTTGTCAATTTAGTGAATTGAAACTGATATTGAAATCTGTGCCGGAGGGAGGAAACCTGCGCAACGGAAAATTTCCCTCTGCAGCACATTGAGGATGAGATAAAATTCCAAAGCTTAATCTTTCAGTATTAAGCCTTATATACATTGACAGACCACAGCAGCTTCTCATGAGTTTAGATAGAAAAAAATGTGTTAAATCTCACAGAAGTTCCTCTGCAGAGCCAAAGACAGTTAAAAAAGCTAAAAAAAAATGTTTCAACATTTAGCCTGACAATGAAGCTAAATAAATCACATCAAAATTAAACCTTAGATGTGGTGATTGATTCGCAATAATTGGTTTAATGATAAATTACATTGTTAACAATTGTTATGCAGAGCAGTTTCCATCAGGATTTCTATGTTTTCTTCTGAAAGGAAGCTGGCTGAACACAGACCTGAAGGTAAAGTGACATTATGATGCATATGCAGCAGTTTTCATATGTTTATGTTTAAAAGCTTGTTATACCTGTGATTATTTTCTCTTCCACTGTGTCCGTTCATGACTTTGTGTTGTTCTGCTCCCTTAAGGTCACACTGACCACACTTCTACTTCGTGTGTTCACTGTTTTTTTCATGGCTCCGATCGTGAAGCCTGATTTCCGGGCAGTGACTAAAAGCTGAATTTTGCAGGATGTAACCAATAGAAAAACAGACTAATTCACTCAGGAAGCAGCATATGCAGAGAGCAATTTAGAGCAGCATGCAGAAAATAGAGGAAACAAAAAATATTAAACTAGAATAAAGTTTTAAAATCATCCCTGAGATTTATAAGCTTTTTTTTTTCATTTTATTGTGAACAAGTTAGATAGGCAAGGTTGTCTTTGGGTTAGCAGGTTTGAAAATGCTCCATTTCTCTATATAACAACAAATGCATTGGGGACAAATTAATATGAAGAAGGTAAGCATTTCACAACTTTAACTTTAAATATACCCTTTCTAAAATGTTAGTTATCTTCTGCTCGGATGCAGAGGATAAACATATGGCCAATATGCGTGGTTATTTCTATTCCTGAAACATGTCCAACTTTGTCAATGAATGGGAATGTGGAACAGGATGGAACATCTGGATTTGGCTAGAAGCAGTAAAGAGAAATGTTAGATGAAAATCAAACAAAAAGCCACACAACATTTTCAGGTGGCACTAAGTGAAGAAACATTATCATACATTATTTCCACACTTTGGGAAACAAGAAGAACCAAGCAGGCTGCAAAAATCTGCTCTCTCACAAACACGTGCAAAGAGTTGCTAAAACAAGCCAATTCACGTGAAATTAACTTAAGATCAATCCACAAAAAAAATGATTATATATTTCCAGTTCTGTCTTTAACAATTTGATGGCTCTGCTGAGTACAAGAAAGTTCCCACTTTGTGCCTCTGTCCATGGTGCTGAACACTCACCACTTGCCCTGCTTATTCCCAAATGGGGTCGCAGGGGGAATGGAGCCTATCCCAGTGGTCAATGGGCAAAAGGCAGGGTACACCCTGGACAGTCCGCCAGTCCATCACAGGCCCGCACAGAGACACAGAAAGACAACCACTCGCAATCACTCCTAAAGGAAATTTGAAATGTCCAATCAACCTAACATGCACGTTTTTGGACGGTAGGTGAGAACACCCACACAGACACAGGGAGAACATACAAACTCCACACAGAAAGGTCCTGGTTCCCCCAGAACCCACTTGCTGTGAGGCGATGGTGCTAACCACCATGACCATACTTTTACTAGCAGTATCATTGTAACGGTATATTAAGCTCATATGAGCAAACGTCCCATTTAGTTCGGCAAGGATAGTTGTGTCCTCATAGTTTTTTTTCATTGTTGTTTTTTTGTATTTGCTTGTACTTTGAACTTCATTGTTGGAATATTTAGATGTAAATGTAAAGTTTTGTTTGAAAAATGCATCTACGCTCAACCTAGCTTTTGACTATTTGTGAAGGATTTGATGCAGAAGAGTTATTGCATAGGGAATGGTTTACATTTGTATTATGTATAAGAACCTTTCTATGCTTAAAGTCAAACAACAGAAAGATTAATTTCCAATCTAAACGTTTATCTTCCCCATTTTACCTGCCTAAATGGCCACAATGACTTGTTTCATTGTTATGTTAGAACCTTTTTCAGCAACAGTTTAGTCCAGAACATGTTGCTGAGTAAAATGATCTTAATATAATCTCAGCCACAATGGAGCACATCAGATTGCCTTAAAAACATCTGATGATTCATAGAAACTCCATTTAAGCAGGCAGAAACAGACATGTTGTCAACTCATGTCATGATTCAATCAGAGAGGATGAAGACAGTCAACAAGCAGACTTTTTACAGCATTAGCAGGTCTAAAAAGCGTTGGAGTGGAGATAGCACGAATCCAGTAATGAGTAGAGAGAAAGCAAGATGTATTCACCACGCAGAGTCGGAAGCAAGTGTATTTCTGAGGATAGGTTTATGTTAACCTGGTCTATACAACGCTTAGATTGTGATTTCTGACACACAGGATTGAGTTAAATGTAGGATGAAAATGTAACCAAAGTATGAACTTTATTTTTGGGGAAATTCATTGAAGCTTCAATGTGTCGGTCGACATCTTTTGTAAGGAGTTTAAATATTTTTTATTCCAGCATTACTGAACCTTTCCTGACTTTAGCTGCCATTGAAATTCTTTTCCGATGTGAAATGAATCAACAGTTTATCCACAAATTAAAAATGTTTTTTTTGAAAATTTCAGTGATTGAGAAATGCTTTGACTTTTGTCCTCTCTCCTTGAATGCCTCAGATTAAGATTTGCGTTTTTGACAGTGACTCAGTTTGTATTTCAATCAAATAAAATATTTGTTTGAGAGAGCTGCAGAAGAGCTGCATTTTTCCTCTACTTCTCGTTAAAATACATAATGAAATAATATTTTTTATTCATACATAACGTAAAAAACAAACCAAGTTTTGAAAACTGAAGAAGATTGACATTATTATGCACTAAAAATAAAGACAAATTCTTGAAAACATTAAACATAACATGCTGTATAACATTGCTGTCTGCTCTGGAGTCTTCCAGTTACGAGATAAGAATTTAAATGTTTAAATAGTAACAACATATGACCATGTCATCTTTCACACCCAAGTTAGATACCAGTCAATAGAAAACACATTTCTCTCATTAGTTATTTCTTATTTGCTTACTTAGCTTCTGCGGCTCAGCCTCTTCATACCACCTTAAACTGGACACATTTGTGAAAACGGTCTGATGAAACATGCACATGCACAGTCTTTAGCCAACTCGGGCTGGAATTTGACCCTCAAACCCTTGGCTCTTGTGTTCTCTGCAGATGGATGGAAGATAAAGGCTCCTCAGTGCAGCATGCAGCAGAACAAGCAAAACTGTCCTCTCCAGTATAGGGTGGATTCAAGAGGGTGAGCACTCGCACAAATATATGGTACAAAATGTGCTTCCTTTTAATTAAAAATGATTCTCCTGAATGTGATCACCTCATACACTTTTGTTGAAAATGTCCCTCTTTTATTTAAAAAAAGCAAGTTTTTCCTTTTCCCGTTTTAATTTCCCTAGAGATGCAAATGATGATGGTGCAGCAACATGTTTGATTCATTATTAATCCTCATTCATGCCACAGCCCAATCTCCGCTCCTCCTCCAGCTTTATCTGGGTGCAGATAGGACGGAGGAGTAGGTGTGTGTGTTTGTATGTGTGGCTGGTATATTAGCAGCGAGAGAGAAAGAGAGTGAGAGCCGTGGAAGACCACAGTGCAAAGTGATGATACGCCCGCAGTCAAACGCTGAGCTGCTGTGCTCTGCATCTCACAATCCCACTCACACTTCAGGAGCCTGACGTCTCGTTCCTCTAACTTATCCTTTCTCACATTGTTTACAAAACATTTATTTTCACTTCTCTGTGCACCAGAGGAGGGGTATTGTCTGGGAAGCCTGAAGATTGAAAAAAGGAACGAGGCATTTGTTCATTCTTCTTCAAGGCTGCTGATGTTGTCCAGAAGATAACAAGGACATTTTAAGACCGGCGAACTACATGGACACAAATTAAGAAAGAGAAGAAACACCGAACTGAAGGACAAAAACATTTAGAGGAGCCAGTATGAACTCTACATTCCAAAATGGATTAATCCACAACAAGAGCCTCGCATCAGGGACTTTGCCTCTCGGCAAAGACTTTTCAGAGGAGCAGAAGGACTCCGCGGCAGGATGCTACGAGCAGCTACTCATTTCCACAGAGGTTTTCCTCACTCTGGGCATTATCAGCCTGCTTGAGAACATTCTGGTTGTCGCTGCTATTATCAAAAACAAGAACCTCCATTCTCCGATGTACTTTTTCATCTGCAGCCTTGCCATTGCTGATATGCTTGTGAGTGTCTCCAACGCCTCTGAAACCATTGTGATAGCACTCATCAATGGGGGCAGCTTGACCATCCCTGTCACGTTGATAAAAAGTATGGACAATGTGTTTGACTCTATGATTTGCAGCTCTCTCTTAGCTTCCATTTGCAGCTTGCTGGCAATCGCAGTCGACCGCTACATCACCATCTTCTACGCATTGCGATATCACAACATAGTCACCCTGCGGAGAGCGATGTTGGTCATCGGCAGCATCTGGACGTCCTGCATAGTGTCCGGCATCCTTTTTATCATCTACTCCGAAAGCACCACCGTGCTCATATGCCTCATCACCATGTTCTTCACCATGCTGGTGCTCATGGCATCGCTCTATGTCCACATGTTCCTGCTGGCTCGCTTGCACATGAAGAGAATTGCCGCCCTGCCGGGCAACGCACCCATCCAGCAGCGAGCCAACATGAAGGGCGCCATCACCCTCACCATCCTCCTCGGGGTGTTTGTGGTGTGCTGGGCGCCTTTTTTCCTTCACCTCATCCTCATGATCACCTGCCCCAGGAACCCTTACTGCACTTGCTTCATGTCCCATTTCAACATGTACCTCATCCTCATCATGTGCAACTCCGTCATCGACCCCATCATCTACGCCTTTCGCAGCCAAGAGATGAGAAAAACCTTCAAAGAGATTTTCTGCTGCTCAAACTCTCTGTGCTGTTTGTGAGCTGTGCATCAGGTGTTTGCAGAGCTCCAAACCTGAAAACAGCCTGAAATTATTCAAACTAAAAGAACACGCTTTGAGGATTTGAGCTGTTATGACTCTGAACTGCCATAAATGGTCGATAATGTGGTAAACTAAGTCGAGTTTCTTGGAAGGTTTTCATCTTTCATCTAACATAAAAGCTGTGCTCTGTATACAAATAATATTTTATGCTGTAGTAACAGTTCTGAAGTGCAATTTGGAGCAAATGTGACCAGCATGCATGCAAAATGAAACAAATGCTTGTTGTGCTTATACCATTTCTCACTACTTGAATGAATTTTTTATCGATGAGGATTAATGCATTGCAATGTCAGGACATAAATACTGCAGCATACTGCTCAACTAATGGTGAGATTAGGGTATGACACACTACCTCTATGTTTGACAGTGTTATCCTCTTCAAATCAAAATCATAGAAATATAAAGACACATAAATCTCCTGTCTTTGTTTGAACTATCTAAGAGTATTCCCAGCAATGTTTACTTTTGTAAGATAAAGCCTTAACACCTAACTTGGTGAGAAAGTGGTATTTTATTTGGGTCGAGATCAAAAGAAGATTATGAATATGAAACTGTTTTCTTTTAAAAAGGGAAATTTGTGCTGAACAGTTTAGATTACAGTAAAATGAAAAAAATATAAGAGCACAAGCAACAAATTTCAAATTTCTGTCTTTGTGAATTTTTAAGTCCACCCTTTTTTTCCATGATTCTCAAGCACAAACTTTACAGGCTGTCATCATAAATGATAGATGACATGGTTGTAACATTAATCACAGGCTAAGAAAATACTACACTGGTTATACAGAACGCTAGTCCAGCCATGTTTATGCCACCGTCAGTGTAATTCTCAGGCACCTTTTTAAAATGGCATTATTCATTTCGACTTGAAATAAACAGTTTCTTAAGCCTAAATAGAAAGGAATAACAGGAGTGGCACAAAAAGAATAGATTTGTTCGAAGAACATAAATATCGAAATGTTACGAGACAGCAAAAAAAGAATATATGGCAAAATCAATCAAAACATGTATCTTTTTTTATATTCGTCATATTCCTTTATTTCCACTTGCATTCACTTTTATTGCTTTTGTAACCTGATGTATTTAACTTTCTACATGGTGTTCATTTACACTGTTTCACTTATCTCCTCTCTTCAAAGCACAAAAGCAAAGAGAGAGGGAAAAGTTATTTCTATTCACTAAATGATAATTAATTACCAAAAAAGACCCACAGAGGCCAAATGAACATCTCTGGCACATAACATCTGCTTATTCTCAGTTAAAACTCTCATTGTGTGAGGGTATCTTTGTGTAAATTTGCACATTTTGGCCTTACTTATTTTAAGTGTGCACATCATAAAATACAATTCTGTTTTTACTTGTGTTCATGTTACCAAGATGACTATGTTGAATGTATTTATTCTGTGTATTGTGTAACTTGTTTCTCGTTGCCTTAAATATGCTGCACTGTGATGTAAAGATCGATTGTCTTCTTTGTGACCCTGTATCTTAAATATAGCAGTAAATGTGTGTCAGTTATATTTTTAATGTTGCCTTATGTATTGATGCTTTTGCAAACTTGAAGCGAAATTTTGAGCTTACAAAATGCACATGAAAAGTGATGGAAGTGGGTTTCTTGGGGTCTGATGGCGACCTTGACTAGAAATGGATTTATGTGTGCCTCTATGAAGGTATTTGCTTTATTAGAACATCCTTTGAGCACTGCTGCTGTGACTTGAATAAATCAAAATAAAATATCAGCCACACATCTCTATTTTTCTGCCTTTCTGTGGAACCCAGCTTTGTTGAACTCTACCTTGACGAAGAAAAAATAGCTTGTATAGACATGTGAAAACAGCTTCAGTCTCAGCTGGATTTCATCATCTATTAATTTAATAATTTTACAGATCATGAAAAATTCTATATGGTTCTTTTTGTCTAGATTAGATAGATGCAACCCATAATTAACATAAACATGTGATGTACTTCCACAGTATCGTTTTCTATTTTTCTGAAACAAGTCAAACAGCTCTACAAGGTGAGGAAAATCAGAAGCTGCCAGGTGCAGCTGATAAATACATCAAGGAGCAGAAGTGTCATTGGTTTGCTGCTCTGGAGCTTTCAGGTGTGCGTTAGAAGAAATGCATCAGCAATGAGAGGTATTTATTGCTGCCCATCAATCTGGCAATTGTCATTGGCACATTTCCAAATTGATTGGACTTTGTCAATAAACAGAAACAAAGATTAAGGGGAAATATTTAAAAGTGGATGTCCCAGCTCAAACACGCCAATACTCAAAAATGACTCAAATGCAACACAAAGAGCCAGAACTGACCTTTTTTAAAGTTTTTTTTTTCAGATAAGCATCTCCACAGTAAAGAGCAGTCAGAGAACATGCGGAGAGCCAGGCTGTAAGCTTTGAGGCTCTAAGTGCATTTCTACAAGCTAGAAATGCACTTGAAAATGCTGAAATCAATCAGATTACCACAGAATAAAGACAATCTGGTGAAGCTAGTCGCTCCTGCTGATCCCAGTGAACAGTGAGAGAACCCAGGTGTGGTAGCTGGAGCAAGCTGACTCCTGCTCATTCCAACCCAACATCTTACACCACAACCAGACAAAATCACTACATTGGACCTGTAATCCACGTGGACCCTGCATTAAACCCAAGAGCTCTACTCATACTCAAAAGGCCCCAATTAGCATTTTAAAGTTTACCATTCCTGTCTGCTTAACTATAAAAAAAACCTTTATAAAGCTTTTTATAAAAAAAACGCTGTTTTGCGTTTTTTTTCCCCTCTGGATGAGAAACAAACACGTTTATCCTTCCAACATTACTTGAGCGCTTTTGATTGTTTTGAATAATTTAAACCAAAGTAAACAAATTTTTCACGAATTTGTGAAAAATACATTTCTCTGTGTCTTCCGAGCTTGAACAAAATCAAACATTCAGTCAAGGCTAAGAAGCATCAGAGTGAAAAAAGAAATGTACTGAATTTTTTTAGGCTGTTAAGTAAGACAAATATCATGGACACGACTCAACTACCATAGTTTTAGAGCTGCCGGCGACCAGAAGTTTAGAAGGACTTTACAAGTCTGTAAAGCTTTTACTATTGTTTCAAAAACTTACATTTTAACCTGATTAATTGCAAATGCTGCTTGAGAACACAGATGCTTAACAGGATAGCAGAAGGAAGTGGGGTGTGAAATACAAAATCATGTCATCTAGGTCCAAGCAGAGTGAGTTTCACTTTGTTTACCTTAATATCAGCCTTAGGCCATTCTAACATTAGATCGTCTGGTTTCCATCTTTTGTTAAAATAAAACAAAGCATATGAAAACAATAATACACTGCAGCTAAGCCAAAAAAAGATCCAAAGTATTTCATACAGCTCCAATGTTTCCATATATGGCACCAATAACAATCAAAACTGTAAAAAGAATAATCTCATAACCTGAAAGCTGGCCCCCTCAGATCAGGAATCGAGGCAATAATGGTAAAAGACTCCTTTTTAAGTCCTTGTTAGCACAGGAAATCATATTTATTTAGAGCTTCATATGTGAAGAGCAGAAATTCTGTTTTGAATGTATGATTCTGAAACATTATCAATAGCTCTGTCAACAGTGGTAGCCTTTTCTTCAGTCTGGTTACATCGCACTAGCTCCTTAAATCTCCTTACAATTCATTAAAGTCTGATGCTTGGACACTTTAGGAATGGAAAGGTCTGTATAAAGGTTCAGCTCTTGTTTTAACCCAGCTGCCCAAACAATCATTATTTTTTATGAAAAAGTAATAAAAAGCCTGAGGGCACTTTCATTATTATTCCGGTTTTCAGAGCTTCAGCGAAAAGTGTCTGCAACATCATGACCAAATGTTCATTTTTTTGCTCCTCTGAGCACTTTTAGCCAAACACAGGCTTTCTACAGAATCTAAATACAGAGGGGAATTGTCCTACCTCCAGGAGAGCTTGTCCTCATTTCCTCATGTTTAAGGCCCAATCTCCACACAGCTGATGGGTTAGCACAAACTGAAATCAACAGTACAATTGATCTTTGTGGTAATAGATCATTGTTTACGTCTGATTTGTGTCTGGGAAATGCACTGCATCCCTTATAAATGATCCACCGCTGATGCTCCATTACCTCAGACCCTCATTTACTCCGTCTGTTTTATCACGCAGAGTTTCTAGGGATTTGTGCTCAGTGTTGCTCACATTAATTAAGGTTGTGTTGACTCAGCTCTTGCCATTCTGAGTCACGGCAAATAACACAGAAATTCATTTCCAAGTCAGGTCCTCTCTGTTGAGTTCAATTAGTGCACCAATTTAGATATTTAAAATGAGCACTACAGCCTCTAAAATTCTCAAAAGGCAAACCTCTGACAGAAAATTGTCACAAAGGGATAAGAAAATACTTGTGAGGAAGTATTAGTGGAATTAATATTTAATGAGATCATCAGAGGGAGCCATATCTGATATTCAAAGACTAAACGAACCACCAGAAGGACTTTGAAAATATATTGTAATTCATGTGGTGATTTGACATCTCTTCTAAAGTATTGATTCATTTGTGAAATGTCCAACCCTGTCTATGTTCTTTTTTATCTGCACTTCACCATTTCAAATTGCAAATGTGTACATCATTCCATAGGAAGAAAGTAAGACATTGTGGTCAAATTAATGTATCATTAAATATTACCCTAAAATATCTACTCCATTTATATTCTACCTTACAATTTTAAGCTTGTTTCTCTTTACATTGATGAACGCCAGCACAGACTCAGGGAGAATAGGTCCATTTGCAGGTCTTTCCACCTGCAAATGTAGCCCAATCCAATATTTTTTGCACCCATAATCTTTGGTTTTTACCAGATTTCAGTTAGTCTCACAACTTAATAACATTAGCCCTCTGAGTGCTTCCTTGCAACAATTAATTCATTGTGGTCCTTATTACTTTTATCAACTTTGTGTCAACTTTTTTCTGTCTCAAGCACTCACAGTGATGACTAACCTTTAAGAGTATGTACAGAAAACCCATTTTGTTGTTTAGATTTAAATTTAGTTTTAAACCCAGCTAGCTATTTGAAATGTATTTACACACAGGCATTGTTTCTGAGCCTGTCTATTCTGAAGTAATATAGCTATTACACTACAATTGGAATAGGTCTTCTGCTGAATGGAAGAAATGTTTTTCTCGTTTGCAATGGATTACGTATTCATCGGAAATCTGAAAGGACTTGACTAATCTTTTAAAATAGTGACATGCGGAGATATATTTGGTTCAAACACATTCAGTGCATGATGTATTAAAGTGTTTGTGGCTTCACATCGTGTCCCTGAAAAGGATAAGGTTTGGATAAATATAGTCAGAAAATGTGTAAATCCACCTTTTCCCAGAAAAAACACTCTTGGGCCTTTTGTTTCAAACTTTCTTTTGGTTGTTCACAAAGAGGATGATTATTTTTAACTATTGAAACTGCACAACTAGCAACAAAAAGTCTCAAGAGCCCCTTGAAAGAGCAGCAGCTTGTTTTTTTGGTGCTTACTGAGACAGTCATACTGTATTATATCTCAGACTATATTCGTGACCATGTACAGTCTGAGATGAATTTTTAAATGTACCAGAAATTTACAACAGAGAGCAGTTTATTTGGTTTCAGAAACTGTACTACTTTGCATTTTATTTCATATTCAACTGCAGACATACAGGTCTTCTAAGACAGGCAACCCTTTAAGTTGAAAGGGGGAATGTTCATAAAATGAAACAAAAGAAACTGAAGATATTTAACACTAGGTCCAACCTGAAAAAGTATTCTTATTTTTCCTAAACGCTTATTTTTGTTCTGCTGTTTGAAAGTTTTCTTTGGGGACTTTCAATGGACCCTAACAGAGACAGTGAAAGAAAGTAGCTTTTGGTCTAGTTTGTCCCTGTGTGTGCCTGTGATGCAACTGACAATCCATCCAGTATGGACCTTTTCTGTCACACAGCCATGGACTGTAGCTTTGCAGATTAGGTTAGGTCGAGACAGCTGATAAACATGAACATCTTTATGCTTCGTAAACCGAATCCAACTTGTATTCTGATTTTATAGGGGATTTTGTGACAGAAGTTCTCTCCGGGTTCTCCTGCTTCCTCCCACAGTCCAAAAACCTGCATGTTAGGTTGATTGGAGATTGGGGAAATTGCCCTTAGGAGTGAATGTGAGTGTGAGTGGTTTTTTGTCCTTGTATGTCCTGTGTGTGGCCCTGCGATGGACTGGCGGACTGTCCAGGGTGTACCCTGCCTCTTGCCCGTTGACCACTGGGATAGGCTCCAGTTCCCCCTGCAACCCCATCAGGGAATAAGCGGTATTGATAATGGATGGATGGATGGATTTTGTGACAGAAGTAAGACTTGTTATTTTTTAAAGAGAGGAGACTTTCTCCTGAAACCCTTTAATTGTACTCTTATTAATTTTAAAATTCAACAGGTTTCCTATGACCAGCAGAGTCTTGGATGTACTTTCTCCAAAGAGCATTATTTCTGTGTCATCAGTTTATTACAGGAGCCATTTAGTCCATGGATTTCTACCCCAATATGGATTCAGCACTCGGAATGGCCCAAAATTAAACTACATTTTTACAAATAAGATTGTCATGTGTAGATTAAAATATGTTTTATGTCTTAATACAAACAGGGATGACAAATGTTACAACCTTCCCTGACTTTACAGCAAAAAGACCACTGTCATAAAATTTATGGTTTTCAGTTTTGTTTTTTCAACCCTTATCTTTCTCACTCTGATTCATTAAGGTTTTGTTCCTTACAAATGTCAGGCAGACAGATCTTACTCGCTGATATGATACCAGTGGGAAATTGAGGAAAACATTTGTCATTGGATTAAATGTTAATGTTAATGTGCTCCTCTTCAGTGAAATATTTGCAGAAGCACAGTTTTGTTTAAGGTCTTCACAGACTCACGCTGGGAGAAGCCTCCTGATCAAATGTTTTGCAGTCTGAAATTCAAAATGCCTCACGCCCTCTGCCATGCAGACAGGGACAAATTAAAGTTGATGAAGCCACATATTAAAAACCTTAATGAAGTCAGAGACAGAATTTACAGTGGATCATTTTACCATCTCAGAGCACAGACTGACAAATCAAACTGCTGATGATTAGAGGACAATTTTATTTATCAGATGGTGTAAAGAGTCTGTACCAAATGTTTGAAACGCCACATGAGATTCATGGGCATGACCTGTTACTCACACTGCAAGCTGACAGCGAATGCTAATGTGCCCAACTTGGGTGTGCCATCAGACTTCAGTGATACAAATCAGGTGTAAGTCTGAATCAGACAGTTTGTTTTTTTAATCAATATTTTTTATTCCCGCAGGTTTTCTGAACCTAAACAGCTCAAACTTTTGTTCAAGCTGAGTTGTCAGCAGAGAGTGACTTGAACCTTTATCACAGCTGGAGTTTTCAGAGACCTTCTGGCCTTCGCTGATGGATCAAGCGGCTTCAGTAATGAGTTCGATCTCCAGCCTTTCTGATCAATGTGTCAAAGTGTCCTGAGGCAAAACAAAGCATTAGCTGATTGTCAGGGTACGGGCAGTCCTCTGTCATCTTTGTTGCTGTGAATGAGAGGCAGAACGAGTGGAGCACTTTGAATAAAAGCACACCATGAAAGTAACCCATTTACATTCAAATCCTGGAAAAAGCACAGATTTGTTCTGAACAAAATGAACTGTCACACCTGCATTAAGTTAAAATAAGAGTTAGGAAAAAGGTCCATTTTTAATGAAAGAAGTTTTGTGTGATGTATTTTCTTAATGCTATCAATGCTTTTTTTTCAAAACAAAAAAAAAGTTACCCTCTGACATGGACCTGTTCAATAATCTCGATTAAAGTGTAAACCAATCTAATTTGTTTTTTTTCTATTGCGCTTTTGTGTGTTCACCATCTGCCTCTCTACATCTCTGCTACTGCATACATTTCAAATGGCACTATCTATATGTTACATAAATAATGTTTTATTTTTTAAAAAAGGGTTTAAAAGCGTTTCAGTTTTACATGGGTATATTTAGTTGAAGAAAAAATAATGATGTAAAGAAATGTTGTAAATAGTGGGCTCCTAAAATGATATAGGATCAAGGTTGTTGTGATCATGACTTGGATGAGAGGATCAAAATGCACTGTAGGAAAAAACAGATGAACCAAGGTGGTTCAAACTAACTTTGGTTTATTTTAAAAGCTCTACAGCAATGCACCAAAGTTACATTTGAGAAACTATATAAGAGATACAGAAAACAATTTACCCAAGGATTGGTTGAGACACTAGAAAACAACAGCAATCATGACAGAATTTCAGGCACCGGAAGCACAAGATAAACTCTAAAGTGAGCCTGAATACACAAGAGCAAAACCCAGATAACATGACCAAAGTCCACAGAACGAAACAGAGGTTCATGATAATGTGGATAATGAAAATAAGCTCACAGCAGTGTTGGAGTGACTGCTTTATGAGTGATGTTCGTATTTTCTGAGAATTTTAGAATGGAAAGTGAACAAGTGAGTGCAGCTCTGACTCACAGCAGTGAACGAGGTTCGTATCTGCAGTGAACACATTATGGTTAATTGCACCTGTGATAGAAGCCACCAGCCTTCTTTAGCATGAGAAATATCTAGCTACAATTTTTGCGACTCATGCAACTGCATCAGGCTGCTATAAAAATGTGTACTCAAACAGGGTTTGCAGAAGTCAAACAAAAGTAGGTCTCAAAAGGCAACTGTGGAGTTTGTTAGGCCTGTGTGACATGAAGTGTTCCAACTAGACGTTGTCATTAAACAAGATTTGTGTAGGTGTAGTCCCACCATAGATATTCTCACAGTCTCTTTTCTCTGTTTTCTTCCTTATTTTTGTGAGTGTTTGACTGAAGCCTATGTCACTGGCCCTGCACTGGCTAAAAGCCAGGGAGTGGAAAAAGCTGACATCCAGGCACTGGGATAGCAGATGACATCAAAGCATAACCTTCGATATTCCTCATACAATGTGGTGAGCAGAGCCTGCTTTGCACTGTGCCCCATTTTTAAATGGATCACAATGCTGGTTCTTTACATCCTTACAAGTGTAGTTTAAAAAAAAGAAATGTTTAGCTGAATAAAAATGGCACTGAGAATGTAACTTTGTCATTATATAGAGGAAAAGGCACTTTTATCGAAATCACAACCTGTTGATATCAGACAAATCAAGTAACCTGGCTGCAGTGTCTGTGTATTCTGTTGTGCTTTACGAGCGTACTTCTTGATTTTGCTCCACTGAATGATGGGAAATGTTCTTCTTTAGTGCACCGGATGTGTTACTGGGTTGTTTCTGATTAGTCAGTAATAAAGTAGATGGATGCAGATGTGCATTCATCAATCCATGGACTCAACGTTCTCGTACGTCATACCACTTCACCCTGTTGTCACCCTCTCTCTGGGCAAAAAAGGAACCTGGAGTGGACCACCACTCGGTGAAAATGTATTAAAGGTATTAAAGTAGAACTGTCTGCGAGGCTGACCTGTTCCACAAACAAAGGCTTAGAGAGTTTAGCACTTGTTCAAAGGAAGACTTGGACAAAATAACTATTTAAACGCCACCAGCTGTTCTCCTCCATATCAGACTGTTGGCTTCAGTGTTGTGAGAAAAAATGGCAGAATTACAACAAGCGTTTTACTAAATCAACTTCATTCAGAATTCATTACAAGACAGAAAATGTCACAAGCCTCCTACTCAGGTCTGACATCTACATGTAGCTATAATAAAAAGGACAAGAGAATAATATTAAAATGTAAACCTTTTAAAGTGGACCTCGAGTCAAAATCTATCGAAACAAACACTTTCCACTGATGAAGCATTGCTTCCTCTGAATACAATCCTTTCCACCTTAGACCACTCATTTGTCGAAAATGTAATTACCACCTTCAGCTCCCTTTTACTCCGTCAATAGAGAGTCTCTGCAAGTCAATATTTACTTCAACATCATCTTCTTTGCTGGCCAGAGTAGATGAGAAAAGCTCCTCCAGTTTGTGCTCCACTGAGCCCCTGACTGACTGCAGTGCTGCACTGCTCAGCATGCAGCACTGCACATGGGAGACCGGGCTCCCTCGTTGAGGTCAGCAGCAGAAAGCATCTCTTCCTTCCCCATGAAAGAAGCCAACATGCTCGTCTCTGCCATCACCCTTCTGTCTTATGTGTGGCATACTGAGCATCATCCAAGTCTTTGTGTTTGTCTCACTTTATACAGAAGTCACGCACGAGCACATTCACTTTGAATTGCCCACAAGGTATGAAGTACCCCTGGTAGATGTGAAGGAAGCCAAACATGTAAGTAATAAGCAGCATGGGTTTATTTAACAAGTTCTACATAAATGAGCTGCGTAGATGATTCTTTGAGAACAAACAAAATTTTTCACGTTGATTTTTTACTGTAGTCTTAACTGAAAGTCAATGTGACTATCCACATGTACCTGATTTTATGAGAAAACTGGAAAATAATAATTAAACTGTGCTATTACTATATATTTATTATGATAATATTGAAGTTAAAAATCAATGAAGTTATTTAACTTAGGAGAATTAAACTTGTTCTCCAAATTAGGTTAGATCACTAAATTGATGTCATCTCACCACTCCAGCATTTTTTTCTGTGCTCAATGTTCAGATCTAAAAATACTGATTGACAGAATAATGACTCCTGCAGATTGTTTCGTTATTGTCTTCTATCCCTAAAGGTTTCAGAGGATAAGTCAGCTCTTTTAGAGTTTCTATGGCAACAGACAAAATCAATGAGCGATGGCTCGATAATCAAACACAACTGAAAGTCTTGCTTTTTTATTGTCTAAGAAGTCTTAGTTTTGATTTCTAAGACTTAAACAGAACAGCAAATTTGTGTTTTTCAGATTTAGATTATTCATATTATAAATATTATTACATTTATATTATGTAATCACAGTGCACGACAAGCGTATTTTCCCAAGGAAAGCTTTACGGGTGAAAAGCCTCTCTTGATTTTTCCAGAATGGTCACTTTCTGAATTTTTGTTGCAATGGTTTTCATGTTATAAATAATTCCATACCTGACAGGGATGAAAGAGAAGAAAAGGAAACAGAACAAAAAGAGATATAGAAAGACATCCAGAGAATATCTCACAACCTCCATGGGAAATCCATGCAAAGAACCATCAGGAGCACCTGCAGGCAGACAAAGAGAAAAACAGCCAGGGGATAAGCTTTTACATTTGCATTGCATTTTTGGGGGGGGAATGACAACAGGATACAGTAACTGACTCTGAAATCTTTGCAGCAATAACGAAGAGGAAAAAAAGGCAATTTTGAGCAGGTTGACTTGCAGTTATGTTAAAAAATGAAACTTTACTTTACTGCCGCCCTTTTGGATATATTCATCCAGCCTTGTCAGTTTGTAGCCTGAGCGACCCCTGTTATCATGGTCCATTCTTGAATTCATTTGTTCATTATAATGTATTATAAAGCATTCAATTTTCACTGTTTAAATTGTTCAGTTTACATTATTACAATCTAAATTGAAGAAGCGGAGAGACTGTTCCGCTGAATCACATCGCATTTAATATAACATTACATTTCCATCAGAATAGTGCTATCAGTGTTCAAGAAACATCTATTAAAAATGATTTCATACATGTCAGGAAGTATAAACATTAGCATAAGTAGGACAATTAAAATGAGCGATACCAAGAACTTTATTATTATTCATGATATAGCTGTAGATTAAATGTTTGAAATGCACAGGCTGGTCACGGTTATTTGCATAATGATTATAATGAGGTTTCTAGATTTTACATTGAGTTATTGGTATCAAGTGTTCTTTCACCCGATTATACAGGATAGAAAAGGAGCACATCATTCGGATTAAGTACATCACAATTCAAAACTTAAAAGCTGTGATGTGCACTGGCCCAAAAGACACGAATCCCTCTGTTTTTCAGGGGTGGGAATTAATCAGTCTAATATGTCCTATATTTATGATAATACATATTTAACAACATTAAGCTTTTTTCTTTTCCTGTATCATTCTCTTTTTTTATTCTTATTTTCATTTTTGTTGTCGTCATGAACAACACTATTTTCAACAGAAGCTATTGAAGAGAGTTGGAATGCACATATCAGCAGAAAGCAAATGTTATCAATTGTCTGCAGGCCAACGGCAATAAGGCAGTAATTTAAACAAAAAAAATGAGAATCACTTTGTATTACCATTGGATGCCAAACAGACGGCATAATGAATGGAAGCAACAACTCAGGTGGGGAGAGCTTCACCTCATGTCTTATACTAGTGTTAGGATAATTTAAAAGCCTAATTCTCTAGCTGTAGAGATTTTGCCCCACCGAACATAATTAGAGCAAAGCAGATGGTTGAAATCACTTCTTTTTCATAAATGAGATTGACACATTGGTATGGGAAACCTTAAGCATTTTCATAATTATACTGCAACGTACTTTATATGTCAGAGGGGAATGTTATTCTTTTTAATCCACTGCATTCATCTTACAGTAAGAACCCCTACAGATTCATTTCTACAACTAACCACAGATGGAAAAAAATAGGGACCTTCCATTCTCATGTACAATATACCATCTGGGATTGGTATAGATCTAAGCATGACCCAGGCTTTAGATAGTTAAGTATAATCATATCAAAGCATGCATACTCTGTGCCACAGTAGTACACCGAGGATACCAACCAGCTTTTGTATGTTTTTGGCTTAGCACAAACAAAAGTAAAGACAAACCTAGCTGTAATGCTATTATTAGTACCAGAATCCAAAAGCATAACAGAAGGAAAAGAAAAACCCTCTTACTTCTTTAGAAACATGTATTTTTTAATCTCCTTGCTGACATATTATCTTTCTGTAATGAAAGAATAGGCCTCAGATGTGCAGATAAGGAAATTAGTATGTGCTCATTGTGCTACTGTTTCCACAAAATTAGCCTCCCGTTGTACAGATTCTGTCATTTTCATGCTGTTGCCTTAATAAAAATATGTTTCATAATTTTTTTTTTTGTTCAAGACGTAATACAGCAGTAAGTCAACTGTGCTTCGAAGATAGACCCATCCTTTTATCCATGTGAATGTATGGTTCTTTCATCAAAACATATCATTTAGGCTGGATATCTTCACACATGCTGCATCTGTTTCAGGCTGTGTTTTCTTTATATTCATTCCGCTCAGGAGCTTTAAGCCTCAGACATATGAAAAGCATCCTCTTTGTAGTCCTCCCCTGAATAAAATCTCCACACACCCTTCTTCTTATCTCTCTGTCAGGGATCTGAAGTGTCAGATTTTCTCTTGGACGACCAAAGTTGTTAAGTGATAAGGAAGAGAAAAAATTCAGTAATACTGAGCTATCATTCTTTTATTTCAATACTTGTCAAGGAAATACACATAATTCTTTGAGATGTTAAAGTTAAATTGAACGACTGATTATAGGGTGTGTTGTTTTTTGTTTTGTTCCTCAGGAGCCCATGAAAGTAATACCTCTCCACCCCTGATTCCCTCCCGTCAATATCATGATGTGAAATGTGAAGGGATTTGATCTAGAATTACATTTCCTCTCAGAGTCCCTCACCTTAGTCCTCACATCCAGGTGTCAGTGAACTCTTCGAACTCAACGAGCTTGATAACTCACTCCTTTTGAACCAGTTACTGAGTTCAAGTAATTTTTTTGAAATCCCAAATAACTTCATTAACTACAGCTGTTGTAAATCTCAGATGAGAAAAAGATGGCAGCCAAAGATGTAAGAAGCAACCACGCTGATATGTGCGGATCTCAAAAGAAAAAAAAACCTTCTCTGGCATTACATTTAATATTGACATTTTCTTTATTGGCTCTGTTTGAATGCATGCTTTTGGAATCTAATGAACTGGGATTAGTTAATTATTGCATTATATGAATTGGATTCAAAGCACTCACACATTTGTAGTTATTTCGATACACTTACAATTGAACTAAAAAAGACCTATTTAACAATTTGGTAATATATATTAGAAGTCTTGAGTTTGGATGGAACTGAAGGATAACACATATTAAATTAATAAGAAGGTCATTGAGTCATTCAAATGGAAAATAAAGCATCGGATCTGTGAATGTTGCTAAAATTGCTAAAACTCAAAATGTCATAGAAACAAAAGTGGAATGACATGCGCAACCTGGTGTTGTGGCAGAAAATCAAATTCACGATTACGTGTAAACTGGCACAAACTCTTTATTAGTCTTTTTACTCCCTGCAAGTCACCCAAAGTGAAATGTCTCAGCTGGAACTTTTCTTCGTGCCTGTACATTAGTTTGCTTCATTTACAGGTGGATCAGGAGTCGTGACTTATATGATCAAGACAATAAATTGACCTTTATTGAGTGAAACTTGTCAGGAACCAGACTGCAAAAATCTGAACTTACAGCCAGCAAAAGCAAAGGAGAAAGAAGGGAAATGATAGTGGGACTTATGTGATCTTTCCCACATGGGAACGATCGTTCCTTACAGCTTCTTCTTTCAGTCACTGGATATGTGTCCAGAGAAAGGAACCAAAGGAATACATTCTTTTTTTCTGAGCTGCCTTGATCATGTTTTTTTTTACACCTTCTTTCTCAGGTAGGGTGAGTCATCTTTAATTGAGAAGCAGTTTGTTTAGCATCCTGTCTCTCCACTGATGCTTCTACAGTTCTGGTTTCAGCTATGTGAATTTGTTCATTGAGCTTCCTAATGGTGCTCCCCCCCGAAAACCCGTAGGGTCTTGTTTCACACATTTAAAAACATCTTATCTTATCTTGAAAAATCGATGTTGGTCCTCTAGTGTAGTGTGTCATTCCGACCTTAGTTTGTTTACTTGTAAGAGCCACTCATCGGGTATCTGTGCTCTGAGTCCTTCACATTTGAAAAACTGAAAAGAAAGCAGATCATTTTTCTGGTGGGGATACACTCACAAATCATTTGATTCACATCACTTCTTAAAGTTAGGTCAAATAAACCTGAGATGAAGAGCAGGACTACATGACAAACTGTGTCACCAACTGTTCTCAAACATTAAGAGACCAGCTTGAAACAGAATGTGGATGTCTAGATCAAAGTTAAGATGACAAGACCCACCACAGACATCTGACCAACTCACTGACCAATTTATTACGAGTGACTGTGAGTGCTTCAATGACAGGGCAGACAACGCAACGCTAAGAATCTGCTGGCCTGAGCATCTTAAACACGCAGGTCATGATCGCACAATCAGAAAAAGACTGAATAAAATGTTTTATTTGGAGGAGTTGATGAAGAAAGTATGATTTATGTTTTCTGTCTGTCTGCCTCGGTGACTGTAATGTGAGGGGAGCTTCCACACCACTAGGTGGATTAATTGATGACGTCACATTATGACCTCTACTCCCGTCAGAGGTTTGGTGTAAGACTAGGTGTTATCTAGCTGTAACAAATGTGGGCACAATTTCTCCAGAGATGGAGTCCCTGTTGTTCTTGAAAACTAAAGGCTGATGTGTTGAGGACTTCTTTTTTTTGTATCCAAACAAGTCAGGAAACACTGTGACTTCAGATGAAAAAACAAAATCTCTTTATTGTTTTTTTAAACCTGACAAATAATGGGGGGGTGTACTCTCACTTTAAACTATTCCTATTAATTTGTTGTATTTTCATGTTTAATAGTTGTTATGGAAAAAGTTCTTTAAAAGAGTGAGACAAAGTTTCCTAATAATTAGAGAAGATCGATCTTGTCCAATAAAGATATTTATTCGAAGGCAAGAGCGTTCGAAGACGCAGTCACAGAGAAAAACCCAAGTGAATGCGTGCCTGAACAAAAGGCACGTCCCCTTTTATAACTTTGTATGAATAAAAGAATGAAGAAGTCACTGTGTTTCTCTCCGATCAACAAACAAAGAGATTCTGATTTACATTCAGTCCTCAGGAAGTCCTATGGAGAATCTCCAAAGGGACAGTGATATGCATATTCTCAGGAGACAGGAAAGGGCCCCCATATGGATTGGTCAAAAGGAAAACCTTCTCAGGTGTGAGGGTTTCACAAAAGGGCAAGTAATACAATTTCAATGATAAACAGGAATGGGAGATTCATCTTTGATGGGATTAAGGAAATTGTTGCATTTCCTAGTGGTGCTAAAACCAGTCTCCAGACTTGTGAGACGACTCTCCCTAAAGGAATCAACAACAGTAGCTTTAACAAAGGAACAAAAGAAAATTCTCCACGACATAGTCTACTAAAAAGAGACGTTTCTGTGAATTTTTTTTTACATTTAGAAATCAGCACAGAGTGTTATATAGCAACTTTAACTGACATCTTTCAGTCCATCTTGTGCATATATTCTTTAGATAGCTTTTAGATTAATTAAATGGAAGGTTACTTTTGGTCATAATCTAACTTCAGTACGATCGTTGTTCATTTCATTTTTCAAATAAAGGCAAATAATCAAAGGAGACCCTGTATGATTCACAAAATGGGCAGACTGTTTAATGGAAAATGTAGCACAGCCTCTTAATGGGTCTAACTATCCATTATAACTTGCCTGTTGCAGGCAATCTCACCTACCCCCAAAAAATCCATCGTTTATTCATTTCAAAGCACAGGATGTGTTTATAATGCTATGGTGCCGGTCCTTTTTTGGACCTATCCACCCCACTTCTAACCCTTTACCCTGAAATTCCATTTACTAATTTCATAAAGGGTGTCTAAATGAGGGCTTTGTAACTGATTGTTTGGTGTTGTATGAACAATAACCAAAAGGGACTACATTCAAACACATTCTGTTTTAAGAGGTCAAAAGCATTCTGCAGTTCTCAAGTGGTACTCTTCCAAATGGCCTGGTAGTTTTTGAGAGATGCTGTTGTTTACATATTCATGAAGTACTGGCTTATTCTGGTTTCTTATGGTAAAACCAGGCCGATCCTGCCTTCTTTTCTAGTTTCAGAAACTTGGATAAGTAAATTAAAATAGGTACAGTATTCTAAGCAGTTTCTTATCTGCATCAAGGACACATGAGCAGAACAAGAATTTAACCTAAAATTTCACATAGTTTCTCAGCATAACTGAGATAAACTCAGAGGAAAAATCAATATATTTCTGAATGTTTCAATACATCTTATGATGACTGTAAGACCAGTTGGTCTCCACTAATAAGAGAGAGGCAGCTTTTTTCTTAAAAAAGAGGTTCAAGGATGACTGGATGTTTTATCAGGCCAGTAACAGAACTCAGTTCAGCTCTGCTTCAGCAGCTGCTCACAGACCATAAGTTAAAACGTATCTTTTCCAGCTCCAGTATCTTTGCTGCACTGTTCATTGGAAATCCCTCTTTCCTGAATCCACGGTTTAGTGTGATCTGAAAAGGTAATTTGCAAGAACCTATGCAGCACAGATGAGTGCTAATCAAGTGTGCTTCATATTTATTGTAGCATTACACATAGGACTAATTTTTCTTCAGAAAAGTTACTGGTGATGCATAAATTGCAATTTTTTTTCTATGTCCAGGAAATTAGGATAAAGCTACAACAGTAAACTGAAACATATGAACATTCATCATGTATGGATTACATTTTTTACAAATTTAAGGAGCTTGAAATTCAGTTTTTGTCGGGAGCGCCTTTTAGACAAATACAAACCCTTTTAGGAAAGCATTCTATCATTTATATGATTATTTTCCAGGAATAGTTCTCCTGGCCTCTAAAGGTATCCACATTGTAAGCAACAACCTGCAGCATTATATATACAATCGAAGAAATAGAAATAAGATAAAACATTTCTTGGGTATGAAATTTATAATGTTTTCCCCTTTCTTTCCCGAATCCTCTCTCTTTCTCTCACAGAGAAAGAGAGAGAGGCTCTATTGCAGGCTCTATTTATTTGTATAAGACTGTAAGGGTCAGTCAGTCCTTTCTTTTTCTTTCTGCTGTCAAACCCACTATATGAGTTTTCAGTTTGATTAACTGTAAAAAGCTCCTGCAGCTGCATAGCTCTGTCATGTGTCAACACACTATTAGATGTACTCGTGGCATTGTACACCTTTCTTCCATCTGCTGTGATCCAGTTTCTTTATAATTCATTTAGTAACATATGATTGTATCACAAGCAAGGAGCATAAAATTACGCTGAGCCTCATTTATAAAGATTTATCCGTATTTTATTTCAAGATCATTTGAAAACTGAAAAAATTAAAATACCTAATATTTCCCATGTTTTGTAATTAGAAAAAAAGTTATATTTGCTCTGAAGTTTAATTTTGTACCAGTAGAAAAAATACAACTGGATGACCAGAGATGAGGCTGATCATTATAGGCAAAAATTAAATAATAACCACAGCTTCAAGACCTTTTTTTTGCAGTTATGTTACAACAAGAAACACTAATACTTCACTTTTTATAGTTTATCCCTCAAAGGACTTCTTTAGATTTCACTATTTGAGATATAATCATGTTTGCTTCTGCATTTACTCATTCTATCAAACCTCTCACCATACTTTCAATACTTAAAAGAAATCAGCAAGCTATCATTGTGAACTTACTCATCTAAAACTCCAAAACAAGACCACACAAACCCCTGAAAAATCAGAATGGGAATCCTAACTGACTAGTTGCTTAAGAGCTTGAATAAGGGAAACCTGACATTGTCTTAGATCTCGAGATCTCCTTTCATCTGAAAATCTTCTTCAGTTCTAAGATATATGATGGGGCAGCCTGTAATCAGGGAAGGTTGTCATGACTCACTGAACCCCCTGGCCAGTGTGTGTCATCTGTGTCATTCTCATCTCTGCTGGTTTTATCACTTTCCCAGCACTCGCAATGCATCACTGGCACCAAACAGTTTAAAAACCATTAACACCATGAACCCTGTGACCAAACCTCACCTGTCAGGCTGTTATACAATCCACAGTTGACCGGCAGGACTGAGTCACTACACTAGCAGACAGGACCAAAGAGTGGAAGTAACAAAAGAGATAAAGAGTTACCTGCATCAAACCTGGACCTGATCTTAATATTGAGCCACCAGAGATCATCATTCAGTTCATCTCAATCTGATTGTCCCTCAGTGTTTCTGCTTCAAATCTTTTTGCTCTATTTTATTATCTGGATTCCTTTTACTATCCAGTTTAGTGTACATATTGCTATTTCCCATTGTTTCCTTTCTGCTCCCAATATAGTCTCCTTTTTCATATTTTAAGGTTTAAGCATGCAGTCTGTTTTTTGTGGATCTTTTTTCTTTCTTTAACCCTTCAGTTTAGGAAGCAAGATAACTAATCTTGAATCCTATCCTCGTGGAATGTCAAATTATCTGAAACATTCACATCTAATAGCACCACTAGGGCTGAGTAACTGATATGTTAAGTCCTGTTAAGCTGCCCATGACAAACAATACGTACAAAAACATGCAGCAGATGGGAGAAAAGTTGCTGCCTAAAAATGAATGAGTTATTTTTAGATTTTTCTTTATAATTTAATTGAACTTGAACAAATGTATTCATTCAACACGCCTTATGCATACTTTTCTGGCAAAGTAATTCATTTAACTGTGGAATCTACAAATGTTCAGATTCTATGATGGTTACATGGAAAACAGAGAAAAATGAGCAAGCTGTTGAATTTTATTTCAACCTTATTTGTTTTTTGTCTAGTGTTTTGTGTGTTTAATTTAGCTCCAGACAGTTGTCTGCCCAGCTCTTGCTGCATATTATTCTGGAGGTTGGATAATGTTTTTCTAACCTCTATATGAAATAGGTAGTAAAGAGCCTTTGTGTACAGGAGCAGACTTCATTCGTGTATGTCTTTGTAATCCGTATGAGTATTAGATAAAATTATTTCAGCATGTCTGAAATAAAAGAATAACTTTGTGTCAAATGTTATAATGTCTAAAAACTCTAGACCACAGTATATGTCACAACTGCATAAGGAATTTTCACACATAAACAGAGTTTGAACCTTTTGATATGAGCTTTAAATGAGTTATGAGTTCTATATGAGTTGTGTCATACTTTTTAGTACATAGCCATCGCAACTATTTGTTGAGGAAAAAAACATGGATTCTGATTGCTCCAAAGAAATAATGTATAAAAATGATGTATACATAATGTACCTACTCACAGGAATCATAGAAAGAAGGGCTAGGTGAAGAAAAAAGCCTGTTGAAAGCAGGTTTTTCAGCATCTGAATTGAAAGCACGGCCTTCCATCATCAGATTATGTTATGTACATGAAGTCTTGGCACAACAGAAAAAAAAGCTATGTGGCAGCTTGGAGGCTAACTTTCCCTCTCACTTACCACTGACCCATATATCAAGTAGGGCTCCTGCCTGATTCATCACCGCAATGCTGCAATATACAAATGAGTCTTAAATGTTTAAATCTGTTGTCTGTTTTTTGGAGTTAGCATGCATGCACATCTTGACGGAGCCTGAAAAGGATTTTTTACATAAAAGATGGATGTGAACAGTACCTTATGATGGAGAAAACTTAAAATGAAAAAGAGATGGCATTTGAGCTGGATTTTACTTGGTTTCCTGCTTTATTCTGGATATCATCGGGGTTATAAGTACAAAGTGTATCTCAGGACAGTTGCCTTGATTAAAAAAGTTTCAGGACTCCAAAGAAAAAAAACTACAGGTGAAAAGACAGAAATTATTTCTTGTCGAACCATTGATTTTTTTTACGGTGGAAGATTTTTCTGAATGGCATCAAGCCGTCTGTGCCATTTAAGGTAAATGACTGTACCACCTCATTCCAAGAAATTATGATATTACCATTCTTGAAAGTATAAACAACCCCAGAGTCCCAGTACACTCTTTCTTAAGGGGTTCTAGAGAAAAGAAATAACTGTCCTTCTTTGGACTAACACTTTGAGATAAGTTTAACAACTTTGGTCAATGACAGGAACTGCTACACCCACAAAAACAGAAACGCATAACAAGTTTAGTGAAATATCAGGGCAAGCACCCGCCATTGAAAACTGCCATCTTTCCTGCTCTAAGGGTAGCTTTAATAATAAATCAAGTCTCAAGAGTCTGAAGTTGACAGATATTTCCAGTCTGCAAACTGCCCGGCAAAGCCAAGAAGAACAGAAGGGAATGGACTTTGGAGGTAGCAAAAGAAAAAAATGTGATCTACCATCAAAAGGGGACGATATAGGACCAGTAGTAATGAAAGAGTTGAACGACAGCATGGCGCCATGACTTTCACTATAAAACTATATACAGGTTTTATTTAATTGTTGCCTGATGACTCATGAAGACCTTGGAAGAAAAAAAAAGAAAAGAGGTGAAATAACAGCTTGCCACTCTTCACTGACTTTCACTTGTTCATAAACACATGGAGTGTGGTCAGTCCATTTTATTGTGGGCATCCGACCCACTGTTTAAATTGTTCTACCAATGACACTAAATTGTTCTAAAGGATCCCTGAAAATCTGAGCAAAAGTATTTTGTTCTGTTGGGACTGGTTTGGCACCAATCTGCAGAACCATCAGGGAATGATTGATACTCAAAAGGCAGAGGGCTGCACGAGGACATGTGGACGTCAGCATCAAACCCTGACATAGATCGAAATAGGCGCTGACACCTCCAAATGTCTGACAGCCTATGCAAGAATGAATCCTAACAAATGTGTGGTCCTCTTTTTTTCTGATAAAGGACTTCTCCTTCAAACAGCAGTCATTTCCAAGTCTGATCAGCTTTGATTCGTCTCAAATGGCTCTTCAAATAAAACATATGTAATTATGCTGATTGCTAGATGGCTCATGATGTACTGTACACCAGAATGCCAGATGCACATCTGCACTCACAGCTACTCTACACTCAACAACTCCATGCATTTATGTTTAGGACTAATACAGGATAACAGCCATTATGTGATGTTTCTCATGATAAAAAAAGGGGAAAAAACATTTAGCTCTCTGCTGATTTCCAAGAACATAATTAAGTAAACTCAATTTTAGTGCAAAAGTTGTATAAAAGGGTACCATGCTGCTTTCCAAAGATAAACTAGTCTCTTTCAATCTAGTTCATTATCGTGGAGCCTCAAAGTAAAATTTGGGATATTACATGGGATGCCCAAATGATTTATTTTCTTATATATGGACACTTTGTTTGTTATATAAAGCTTTACAAACTCATATCAAACGATTCGGAATATGTAAAAAATTTAAAAAGAAAAAAAAGTCACTCATAAATATGTTCTGATTTATGGTCTTTCAGGTTCTATTTTCAAAGATTCCTTCTCAGATCTCATTTTTATGGTCACTTTATTCAATCAAAATTCTCCTCACATTCTGTTGGTGAACGGGTTTGCTCAGTCCAGTGCCCTTACTTTCTTATTCGTGTGTAGAGAATAGCATGTTTTCTTTGGAAAAGATGCATGAATGTTGCCTTCGCAGTAGTGGAAATAGTAGTAATATTCAAGGTTGAATACAAAGTATAATGATAATGCTGCCAAATGTTAAAATCCCATCCAATTTCCAGTCTATTTTTCTTATACTGATTCCGTTTGAATCAGCACAACAAACATGGAAGTTAGGGAATCACTATCAAAAGGCTTATTGGTTTCTGGACCTTAAAGTGAAACAAAGACTCTTTTTCTGATTTTCTCACTTGAACTTTTTTAGCTAACAGAACACATTACAGAACCATCCTCTAGGGTCTGTTGAGCAGTTAATCTCAGTCGATTGTGTATGAACTGCATTTATCTTAACAGCTTCGGTAAGCATTTGTCAATTAAATTCAGCGGTGACCAACACCTCTGCACATAAGTTGGCTACATCAAAATATCCTCCATGACTGTTGTTTTTCTATGAAATCTATATCCTGTTCCTTGCACTTCTGTGAATAGCATTGTATCTTCCGAATGAGGAATTTGTTCCAATCTCAGCATGTTACCTCAAGCAATTATGCGTTGCCATGTATGAACAGTCACTGCAGTGCACAGTGACTGACATGATAAATGTGAACTAATAAGGCTCCTGTTCCGGAAGAAAATTACACAAGTCAGTCAAAGAGTTCACTTTTTATGATTTCACTCAAGGTTTTTTTTCCTACTCAATCTCTTAAACATAATAATCTCTTATGTCTCTTAGGAGATCGCTTCATACAGTCCTTTCCTATTTCAAATTTTTATTCATTGTAAAATTAGCATTTAAAACTTTGCTTTTTAAAATGAACATTGAATAAACATGCTTATATTGTGCTGGTCCTAAGTGTTTGACACTCACGTTTTGATGTCTGGTTGATGTTCTGGTTCAGATAAATGGATAAGCCCCTTTGGCACAGCAACCATTATTGTCAGAGAACAAGGTCTCTTTCAAATGCACTTCTCCCCAATTTGGGCCCAGATAGTTCATTGCTTTCCATCTCACACTCAAACTTGTTTCACACTCCAGTTTCTCTTTTTATTTAATTGCCCTGAAGACTTCAGAGCAACACAAAGTAAGTCAGACCTCAGCTCAGGCCTCCATTTCTGAGGTAAAAAAGCACATTTGTAATTGTGCTTCTTTTTCTGAACATCCTCCCTCCTACCAGCTGAATAAAAAATGTTGGCGGCACTATTGGTGAAGTTGGATTCTCTTAGGGACTATCTCTAATAACGCTTTTTAAGAATTTAAAGTCATACATCACTGCCATTTTGCTTTGATCAGATAGCTAGTTTTATTGTTTTTTGTATCGTGTTTTACCTCTGCTCATGGCAAAAAAATCATTATTTTTCATGTGATCAACCATATATTACTTGAATAAAATAGCACCACACTTCGAATAATCTTCAACTGAAAGAAGAGATTAACCTTTTGGGAAATACATTTTGAAATTTGGTAATATATTTAGCCAGCAAGTAGTTTTGAAATAATTACAACAATCTGGTCATGATTATTCTTCCATTAGTTTCTTAAAAATAATTAAGCTGTAATGGATTCCTGTGATAAAAATATATAAAAATATATTTTTATATATATATAAAAATGTTTTTGTATTCCTGTTATTTACTGCACTGGTCTAATTCATGACAACAAACACAACATTACAACACTAGCATATTATTTTGTGTTTATTTCTTCATGTTTGAGTCATCACTGACTCAGTTTGCACATCAATTTGTTTTCAGACCAACATGGGAATCATCTATAATTTTAGCTATATAATCTAGCTTAGTAAATAAATTATTTTCAAACTGTGAATATCAACTTCATGGACACCTTTTACAGCGCATACATGTTCTTAGGATCAATAGAAGTCTTGTTATTATACGGTGTTTTGAGCCACAGTTTGTATTAAGTACATTAAAACTTGACTTTTGTTCAATGTTTTGCCTTTAGTGGTAGCTTTTGTGGAAAAACCTAACTCTTTTGTTTCTCATAAAGTAAGGAAATTCTACAGATCAGGTCTCTTTCCCACGTAGGTTCACCTTGGTCTCTGTGACTAAATGTCCTGTGGGCTGGTAGTTGAAAGGACAGTCTTGCAGTTTTCATGAGTGTGATTATCTACTTATAAATGCCCAAGGTTTTCTTTGAATATCAATCTGAGGCTAGAGAAATAAATGGCGTCAGGCACTCAAAGCTCCACAAGTTTGGAAAACAGCTTAAATAAGATTTGAAATTCCCTTGTCAGAAAATGTCAGAAAATAAAGAGCACACTTACTTGAAGAATAATAAATACAAGAGGTTATTCTTCCTTAAAGTATCATCCATTTTCTTAATCTTATCAATTGTTAATTGGTTTTGGGGGAAAAAACAGCATATGGCCACAGCTTTAATGACGTAGAAGCTTTTCAAGAGGCTCATCAGCACATGATCAAAATTTGATGGCTCTTTTAGGTATAAAGAACATGCTTTTTTACTGTGTGGCATACTGTGTGAGCTCAGACAGTTGTGCAGTCTGTAGGTGAGTTTTGAGAAAAAATGACAGACGGGACTGGAGAGTGGAATCCAGTGGCAATGATTTGACAACTGTGTTATTTATTTTTTCTCATGTAGCAAAAAGTAAATCACACAGTTTGGTAAAAAGAAACAAAGTATCCAAACATGTCAAGCAGAGGAGATGGAAAAACAGAAACTTTCCTTGATTTTCCATGAACATGAGGAGAGATGGCTAAAGGCAGAGAATATTAATGCTACTCCAGTCAACCTGAAGAGAATGCTAATCTAGCTGACCATCCGACAGGTTGGAGGGGGTCTGGCAAAAACATGAACCATGAACCTGTTCCTCATGGTAAATCACATTTCTTTCAACAAATGTTGAATGTTCTTGAATGTGTCCAATAGGAAAAAAATACAACACTTGTGTGTATTCGTGTAGAAATGACAATTATCTCCAGATGCAGGCTGACCTGGAGGCAAGATGCAACATGTGACTAAAATGTAAACAAACAAATCTAACCATGGAATGTCCAGGTTAATGATCTATTTCTTTTGAGATATTTTCCTTTATACCAGCTTATCCATGATCTTGTAATGAAATATCAAAATGAGGTAAAAACTAGTGAAATGGGCTGCAAAGACAAAGACAACAACTGCACCAAACACCCAGATGCATTGGCAACTCAAAACCTTTAAAATGTTTTTCTGTACTTTACAAATCAATCTGGTAGTGATATGTGTCCTTCCAAAACCACAAGGACATTATCAAGGGTCAGGAAATTAGGTTAGTGCGATAAGGTTTCAGCCTGAGGTGCCTCTCTGTTTTTTTTTGCTTTTTACCTCTAATCTTCTGTTCATATTTTTTTATCTTTGCTCCATCTGACTATCCCAACTTGGATTTGCGTCATGATGTTTTGTTATAACAGTAAAATAACTTCCAACAAGTTTGTCTTTTTCAATCAATCCCCTTTGGTCAGAAACCCACATTTATTTTATTCTGTTTTTGAGGCTAGGAATATTTACCAACAATGAAGAACAACTAGTACGTACTTTGGTTCCCATTTCAATAAACCATTACCACCCATTCAGCTAGACGTTAATTACTATACACAGAATCTCCCTTGATGGGTGATTAGCATTCAGAGCATAACGTAGGTGTTTCCTTGGAGCAAACTGCGTGGGCTCCGGCATCTTAACCTTCCACCTTCACATCGATTCATCCGCCAACAATGTGCTTTGCATAACGTCAGAGAATTGGACCCAGCAGCATTTCAACACACAGAGGTTAACAACCATGCTGTGAATTATGTTCTCAGGGATACCTCTCATGAGATGGATAACAGGAGGGTGGATTTGGCATAGGCCAAACAAGTTCCTGAGCTCCATTAGCCATATTGTGGTTCAGCCTTAATGAAATGTGTTAGGGTTTTATTCCAACATCTGTCTCAGAAGGGGAAAAAAGTGTTTCCATGGTAATATTAACCAAGATGATGTTTACCACAAAGACACGTAGATCATTAAACCTCTGCTGCCCTCTGGAGGAGTCATGGTAGAAGTACAAAAATGTTGACGACAAAAAAGTTAACAGATCATTATGCCCTTTAGTAATATTGTGTTATACAATGAAACAGTAATTGAAGCAATCTATAAATTAACGAGGCATAAAGCTTATAGTTGAAATCTGTCAAATCCTGATAAACATAGTTGTTCAAAGGTATTAACCCACACCATATTTTTTCACATTTTCATCAACAGTATCAAGTGGTGTGTACTTTTTTCGATGGGGTTAGAAAAAAAAAGGCAGAACAACATCCGCAGAAGAGATTTTTGTCTACATAGAAGTGTTCTTTAGAATTGTACAACCACTGTCTTTGAGCTAGATATATTTATATTTGTCTTTGCACATTAAATAAATCCTTTCTTTTAATGTCATAAGATGGGGCAATCAAGACATACCCACGATACTGTAAGTAATTACTGGATATAGCTTAGTGTTTTTGTCTAGACTTTGAAATGTTATGTTAGAGAATTATATTTGAATTGTTGTATCCACTCATATATTCAACTAGAAGCCTGCGGAGAGGGAACTTTTTTTTCCCCTCTCCTTGGGACTATAAAAACATTTGAATACTGGTTAGTATTGTTTTCTCATATTAAACGTTTTCATTTGAAATACGTATTAATTTTTTATTATGAAATGTCACTTGTCTCCCAGTTACCTCTGAAAAAAATAATAAAAACAGAAAAGGTATTTGCGTTGGTCGTGACTAAATCATTGAATTTGATTGGTCCTCTTGTGTTCCACTACTAAACTAGTCCGACTGGAAACACGGCACTCTGTACACATGAACTGCTAGCTCATTGATAGCAAAGCTTCACACGTTTGATGTTGCTTAAAGCCATTGGATTTATTTTGTCTGTAGACATTGCAACCGGGAAGGAACACCGAATCATAGGCTCCTTCTCCTTGTCCTCACACGTTTCACAGGTAAAATCTTCCCTGTGTTCTGGCACGACGTTGTAGCTAGCCTGCTAGTCTGCTGTCAGACGCAAGACCGCCTGGCTCCTTTAGCACAAGTTGTTGCAGATAATAACTGCACCTCTAAGTTATTATCTAACCTCGAATCTAAGAAATCAGCATTGACTCTATTTATCGTTGGTATAAATGTGATTTGGTGTACGTAGTCTCTCTTAACTAGCGGTGTGAGCAGTTGAGGCTCATATTAAGCAATGAGTCTGTTTCAGCAGGTGTTGCATATTGTTTTGTTCCTCAACCACAATAAAGTGAAATCATATGTAATATTAATATTTACCCATCACGTGTCATTTTCATGTATCAAAAATACTTTTAACACTCCATGCTGTTTCAACGCTAACTTTACATCACATTCACATCTTCTGCATATCATCAGATTCTAACTTAGCTTAAATATTTAATTACCATGTAATTACTGTAATTAATGAACAATAAAGAGTGGGATTGCACGACGAATCAGCCACACTACTACATCGTAAAACATTAGTTTAGCCACGGTAGGCTGTGTATAAATATGTATCACTTTTTATGTGGTCCCTTTAGTTTTAGATGAATGTGGACACAAAAACAACAGAGGCAGAAAGGATTGATATTAATGGGTTTTCCTGTCCACAGTCATGTCTTTCCATCAGGACCGCGGGGGTCCCAGGGGAGGAATGACCCCAGGCCAACATGGCTCACCTCAAAACTACAGACCCACTAACTTGAGGCCTCCTCCTCCGCAGCCTCCATGTCCTCCCTACCATTTTGATTCACAACCTCCTTCCACCTCGGGTTACCATGGAAACTATCTGCCCCCTCACCCTGACTTCATGCAGTATCCTCCTCCAGCACCTTCCCAGACCCCCAATTCTCTCAACCAGTGCCCGATACGCCCACCCTTCCCAAAACCTTCTGCCCGGCAAGGCTTTCCTGAACCACCGCCAAATTTTCCACCTCCACCTTTGCCCAGCTGTACAGCTGGTCCCACTCCAGGCGCCCAGGTGTCTGTTCAGAATTCCTACCACCCTTACATGATGCCACCTGTGCCTCCACCTCCAATACCACACCCTCCCATCCCTCCCCCTGTTGCCTCTCAGTCTATGGGCTACCATCCTCCATACTCCATGAACTACCCCCATCCACCCCACCCTCCTTTTCCTCCACCCACCTTTAACCCCAATTATACCCAGAATCCCAGCCCATTTCAGTCAGACCACAGCATCAGGCATGGTGGGCCATACAAATTTCAGAAGCCCACGGACAACAGAAGGTCTCCAGAAAGAGGGTATCGCCATGACGACAATAGACAGAAGTGCTATGGCTATGGTAGCCATGCTGAAAGGTACAAGATTGAGTTTCCTGGAGAAAGGAAGGACCGCGGTAGGAGTCCAGAGAGGCGAGGCAGGCCGGAGGGAGGCCGGTACAGGTCAGAGTATGAAAGAGGACGAACACCCCCTAGACACAGGAGCAGGGATCGCAGCAGGTACTGTAAGAGCTCCGTGTCCCAGCTTTATTAGCTTTGCTATTATCAGACCTTTCCATCTTACTTCTTTTTGCATTTATTCACAGAGAGCGGTATCGTTACAGAGAGAGTCGGAGGTCCCAGTCTCCCGACAGGCACAGGAAGAGGCCCCGAAGGTGCACAGACAGTTTTTTCTTTATGTCGCCCGGAGTCGTGGATCATTTTCATTCAGTCTGAGAAATGTCACATGCATCAAAATGTATAAATGGATATAAATACAGTTAAAAAAGCTATACAGAAATTTTCAAAATTCCAGAGAAAAAAGGGCTGCAGGCAATGACTGGTCTGTAGATGAGTGAATAAATTTGTCTCCCACTAAAAATTGGAGAGCTACCTTTGCTGTGCTGTGATAATAAGTGACTTAATAAATGCTCAAAGTGAGTCACATACATGAATCGTGCTGCATGGATAAATAAAAAGCCTTTAAGAGATGCTACCCATCTGTTTGCTTTTTGTTGGCATTAAAAGAAATGCAAGTTCTTTTTGAAATGACCGAAGCTGACTCCTATGAAGATTTTGTAATTCTGTACATCTGTGCTCTTGTAGCCGCTCGGCCAGCAGAGACAGGAAGCGTGGCCGCTGGGAGGAGGAGAAGGAAAGGAGGTTGGAGGGTTCGCAGGGCCTGAGCAGAGAGCGCAGCTACTCCTCTCTCAGGAGTCGAGATTCTGACGAGGCCTTCAGTGACCGCGAGAGGGAACGGGACAGAGACAGGGAGAAGGAGAAAGAGAAGGCTGATGATGAGAGAGAGGAGGAAGAGCTCCTGAAGCCTGCCTGGATTCGCTGCACTCATGCTGAAAACTACTACTCCAACGACCCTATGGACCAAGTGGTACTTTTGGCCCTTTTGTCTTAAATACAGTGTATGTAACATATTCAGTGGCCTCATTTTTGCTTTACTAGCTCTGCAACCTTTCCTGGAAACTTACTAAGGGCAAAAGTGTCTCTTTTCCGTCTTTGTCTTCGGGCCATACAGCTCAGCTGGTGCTCTCAGACATCTCGGTGTACTTTTTCAAAGTGCTTGCCTTTTTCTGCTCTAAAACTCTGACCTTTATCACTGGTTTATGAAAGTCTGCAGCCAATACACACCTGCACACCTTCCATTTCAAATATTGTGGTGATAGACCACTGTTTCTGGGCATGTTCTGCAGGGATAGTAAGGGTTGTAATCCAGGTTTTGTTGATAAAGGGGCTTCCTAAAAGAATACTTAAAGCATTATGATGAAATATGCTCCTCCACATGCATCCAAAAGCAGATATTTTTTCTGCCTGCATGTAATTAAGTTGAGCTATTTGTCAAAATCACATTTCAGGAGTTTGTCTGTGGCATCTGTAGTCACTCTTATTAACCTTATCTAAAATCCTTGCCTCGGAGCTTGCGATTTTAAATTGGGGTTGCTTTGTCTCAGAGCATTTTACAGCCGGTTTAATTAGAAATAAGAAAACATGTCAATCAAATCACTTGTCTTTGTTTAGAAATCTCTGTCTCTCACTTAGAAGTTGTTCTGTATTTGTGGTTTTAGGGAGACTCCACCGTGGTGGGCACCAGTAAACTGCGGAACTTGTACGACCGCTTTGAGGACGAGCTGGGAAAGAGGCAGGAGCGAGCCAAAGCTGCTCGCCCCAAATGGGAGCCACCCAAAACCAAACTGGACGAAGATCCAGGTGTGTAGTTTTGAGATTGATTGGTTATATATCCTATTTGGAATTATAATATTTAGCCTCCTCATTTTTGTCTCAAAGCAACAATACAGAAGTTTGGTAAATCTAAACCTGAGCTTTTTACTGGTTCTGATGAACACCAGCCTTTGTGATGCAAAAAGTATAATTAGATTAACAATAACAACACATTTTCACTGTAATAAAGGAAGAGGAAAAATACACCTTTTTCAAAAAGAAACTTGACTAAAGATCCCCAAAAGCTTTCAGGGCACACGTTAGGAAAAGATCTTCCTTTTTTCCGTCAAAATGTGGAAATTCCAATTACTGGTGACTAGTGTGAGTTGTCAGGCAAATTTTTTTCATACTGTAACTATGTGGGTTAAGGAACAGAACCAGTCCTTTGTGACTTGTGTGACTAAAAAAGCTGGTCTGTTGCATGTGACACTTTTTACAAAGACTTCACGAGATTGTGGCGATATTTTTAGGACAACAGAATCCGTGTAAAGTGGGATGTTATTTAATCTGAGAATGGTACCTGCGAACCTTTAGCCATGCGACTTCTGGAAGCACATGGGGTGTTTTTGGGGAAATGCAACACCCAGAACACAACCCTGCACCTGTTGAAAACTGTTGTGATTTGAATGCATAAAAGTATCTGCCCTCCCAGCGGTGCATTAGAGATTAACACTTTGTGACGTTACCTGTGGGGCCTTCAGCTTCACTGTCTGTTTTGACCCTGCAATTATATATACCTCACCTAGTGAGATCTCATTGGCTCAATACGTAGCGCTGGGCACTGATTTCACATTCAAGCACTCGAGTTAAAATGCTGATAAGAGTTGAAGACCGTGCTTAGCTAAGAGCCACAAACCGCTCATCTGAACAGTACTTATAATCCTCACTTTGGTGCGGGGCTTCTTTTTTTATTTGTGGAGAGTAAGTGAATGAAAAGGGAAATAAGATTCAACGCTTGCAGCTGTGCTGTCTTTCTTTAAAACAAAACAAAAAAAATCTCAGAAGCGTTTAAGTCGGCAGTTGGCTGGAAAATTAGAAATGGTAATCAACAGAACTATCAAAACAATGAACCTAGCAGAGACAGTACTAGCTTATACCAAATTGTTTGTTTCCCTCCAGAAACAATTAATAAAATGCAAATTAAGAAACAAATTTAAAACTTTTCGGTATGGTCAGCATAATGTGGCTGATTGCTTCTCTCCACAGTACACAGTGCACACAGTTGGGAGACATTTAGATACGAATTTCTAGGGCGGGAGGGGGGGAAGTTTAGATGCACTGCAACTTAACCTGTCAATGAGCTACAGGTCGCAGAAAGCCTGATGATTAAAGACCTTTTTGCACATTTATTTCAGACGACAGCAGCAGCGACTCAGAATGTGAGACAGACGGTGAAGGAAGCAGCTGCTCCAGCAGCTCTGACTCTGAAGTTTTTGATGTCATTGCTGAGATCAAGAGGAAAAAGGCTCATCCAGACCGGCTGCATGAGGAGCTCTGGTACAATGACCCTGGACAGGTTGGTCCGGCTTAACAAAGGACTTTGACTTTTAATGGTTCTGATGGAAGTATCAGAGCTTAAATGATAGATCCATTTATATCCATTTCTGAAGTACTGAGAAACATTCTTTAAATTGTAGGTTATGGGGAAGCAAGCCATACTTATGCACCAATTTTCTTGTCAGAATGCTCTAAGTGCATCCCACATAAAGCCACATTCATTCTGGGAAGAAAAATCTTTACATTTTGCATATCTACCTTTCATAAACAAAGAAGCAGTCAGTACGGTTACATGATGCTGGAAAAGAAGCAAAAAATCTACCTGAGTTATAAAAGCCCTCAAATGCCTGTTAATTTTGGTACTCCATGAACCTAATGTCCATATAGACCTGAAACGATGAGTTTCATTTTACGAAGAGTTTCTTAAGCTGTAAAAGCACAGACACACAACTCCACATGAAAAACTATAACGTTAAGGTCCCAGAGAGAAATAAAGGTCAGCAGCCAAGGTTTAGAGATGTAAAATGTTGCACAGCCCTTGTGTTATACATGGCAAGTGAAGCAGAGCTGTCTGATTTACGTATTTTCTTTCTGTCCAGATGAATGATGGTCCCCTGTGTAAGTGCAGTGCCAAGGCCAGACGTACTGGGATCCGCCACAGCATCTACCCAGGAGAGGAGGTATGACACGCTGTGAATAAATCACCCTTTCATAACCTTGAGGCTGTGCCACATAGGGGCGAGGGCATGATTTTACCCACTCTAAACGAATGTATTCTCTCCTTTCCATTATATTGAAGGGCATTAAGGGAGATTGTGTCATCTTGAATTGACTTCGTGTCCCAGTGACGACTTGATTATTTTTTTTTATGACCAACTTTATTGCTGCACGTGGTTTTTGAACGGCATATGTTACCTGGTTGTGGTCCACAACACATTAAATCCCCAATAGAACGCTTTTATAGCCAGGGAGGATTAATAAAAGTCGTGAATTGCTTACTGAATCTCTAATGAGAAAGTTAACCCACAGGACGTGTTTTTCACAGTGGTACATTTGCATCACAATCCAGACAAAAGCTGCCAAATGACTATTGTAAGACTTCTGCTTGGCATGCAAATTCTATTTTTAGGCCAATTCCCATCCTAAAAATTGATGTTAATTAGAAATATAAGCAAGTCCTGCCCCTGTTAAATGATTAGTTCACTAATTGCCTGAGTGACCTGAAAAATGTTGGTCAATTATTTGCTTTTATCGGCTTTTACTGTGTGTAAGCATCGCAATTATTCTCATTAAAGTATGTCAATTATGGTTTTTACTCTCAAATTTGTGCACTTGGAAAAAAAAATCAGCTTACATGGCTGCAGTGATCTGAGGAGGACTAAACCGATGAGTGTTGGAATTGATTTATTTTCAGCCGGTCAAACAGTGCCGTCCATTGACCAACAACGTCGGGAAGGTGTTCCACTACAGGATCACTGTGTCTCCTCCCACCAACTTCCTGGTACAGCTTTTTTTCTCTCCTGAGAAATCTGTAAAACTTCTCTTTGAAATCACGCTCTTATTTACTTAATTTCTGCTCTCCCCCCTTTAGACTGACAGGCCAACGGTGATCGAGTATGATGACCACGAGTACCTCTTCGAAGGCTTCTCTCTGTTCTCACACACTCCTCTGACCAACGTGAGAAAACAAAATTTAACAAGAGTTTAAAGTTTTGTCTCAGATTAAATGCATTCAGTTTCCATATGCACAGTTAAACAGAACCGTTTTACATTGTCAGAGTTGGGGCCTTTCTCACCTCTTCAGGAAGACTGTTCCAGATTTTAGGACTATGAAACTGGCCTCTCCTTTTTTTAGTTCTGACTCTGGGCACCACCAAGACCCCAGAACCTGAGGTTCTCTAGAGTCCGAGCTGGTTCATATGGCTCTAACATGTCAGAAATGTATTTCGGCTTAAATGTCCGTCATGTGGCTCTTAGGCCATGCAGGGACTTATACACGAGCAGAGGTGATTTAAAGTCTATTCTCTAAGATACAGGAAGCCAGTGCAAATACCTGAGCAAAGAGCTAGTAGCTGAAACCTTTCATATCTCAACATGGTGTGAAGTGACTTCTTATAACCTTTGAGGAAACTGGACAAGTGGAGGACAAAAGAAGAAGAAGTCTCGGACCTTGTCACCCTTCTGAAAGTTTTTCTGTCCTCTTCTTGTGTCATTGGGCACAGCTCAGTCTTGTCTCCTTGTTTGCCATTCCTTTAGAATGGCTTCTTGACAGCCAACCTTCCATGGAGAGCATTTCTGAAAAAGCTTGGGCCTACAGGAGATGGATCGACTGAAGCTCCAGATTCCATCCCTTTTTGGTCTTTGCTGTATTTTTTACCTCTTTCTTAAGGACATGACTTTCAGATCCTCTTCATCTGCTGCAGATAGTTTTCCCTATGAAAGTGGTCGGGTATAAGAATTGGTCTGAAAGTGGATGAAAGACGTTCAAAGGAAAACATCGAAAGCCTGGAGAACTGTTGGTCAGGACCACTTTAAAAGATGTTAGTAAAATGCGGTTGCTCTGAAGAAAATATGAAAAATAAGAACTGTAACAAGAATTTTACTCTGTACTGTACATAGAGGGAAAAAATGGAATCCAGATTGGGCAAACACATTTTTTTTTCTTAACTTGTTCTAGCGTGATGAAGTTGGGGAAAACCTTCATTAGGAATCCTTTGATAGCGCTCATTTGGTTTCACCGGACACTAAGATTTTCCTTAGATTTGTAAGCTTCATTCATATTTAAGTGGCAGTTGAAAGAACTGTTATCAATTTTCTCTTGTTGTGGAATGATGAAGTTTATTTTTTCAGTTGGCATTAGGGTCCGTTACTGAATCAGATTCATAATCATTCTATTACCTCTCTCTACACATACAGACAGTCATCGGGGGCCTTCTTTCTCTGTCTTCTCAAGTAAATAATATTGTTTTTGTCAGTTTCTGAGTAAAATGCCAGTCTCCTTTAGCTCCAATTTCTAAAAAAAATGGCTTCAAACTGGCATTTGGCCTTGAGTCGGCTTCTTTGTAGCCTGGACAAAGTGCTCTCCTCTCACTGAGCTGACCTTGTCACAGAGTCCTCTCCCTCCCCTTTGAAGGCTCATCCATGGCGCTCAAACATTAGAGAGGTTCTGATTTAAAAAGGAACTCCTCTTTCTGTAGCCATTTAGGCTGTTTTAAGACTTTTATCCCAAGGTGGAGCTTTTTAAGGAGCAAGAAATTGAAATAGGATCAGCGGACTGTTTTTAGAAAATATACTTGCATGCGTCTGTGTGCGTAAACATGTGTGCTTTTCCCACATGTTTGAATAATCAAACACTGGGTCAATATCGGTCTAGCTTGAAAAGATCCCTGAGGATTAGGCGTGATTTGAACTGGATAATTTAGGCAAACCTTGTTAAAAGCTGGGGTAAACGCCTCATGACAGTGTGGGGATTAGGGACCTTAGAGCAGGGCGATATTAGCACCCCGCTAGTTAGCCGCTGGGATGGCCAAGCAGGAATGTGCCTCCCAGGTTAATCTCTTAAAACAGACCTGTATGCTCTGACAACAAAGACTGTGCAGCAAGGGAGATTAAGCACAGAAAAGAGGGCTTATCTATTTAACAAGATTTGAGTTACTTCATTTGTGAGTCAGGTGAAACCCTTTTATGTGTATGGAGGCCTTTGTTGGAGTTCGGGCCTGTTAAATACCCACTGGTTTTAAACGTTTTCTCAAACAGTTTCCATGCACACACATGGCTGTGGGTTCAGTTCGGACAAAAAATGAGTTTCACGGAAAAGCTGTAACCTCGTCCCATCACCATAGTAATGAGACGCTCTCTCCTTTTCTTCCCCTGGTCCTCTGCTCCTTTCATCATGGCAGATTCCATTGTGCCGTGTGATCCGCTTCAACATAGATTACACCATTCACTTCATAGAGGAGATGACACCGGAGGTCAGTAAAAAACCACTTTATCTCTTAGCTCTTTTTTTCCCCCCCTCCCCTTTCTCACCCCCTTTGTTTTTATCTCGAACGACGGAGTCTGAGCGCAGCTGAGCCGCATGTAACTCTCACTCCTCAGTTCTTCGTCGAGACAAGGTGCTAATCCTTTTAGAAGAGGGAATAGAGCTTGAACTCGACCCTCCGAATTTGATTGTATCAATAAGATGGTTTATGTGATAAAGTTGTAAAGCTGCATTTACTTATCAGTTGTATCTAGATGAAGGGAGCTTGTGTGGCAGAGTGCCCGCGTGAACCCGCTCGTGCTGCCTGCCAACATGTTGCTGCTTTCTGTCTTATGTCCAGAACTACTGCATCCGAGGGCTAGAGCTGTTTGCCGCCTACCTGTTCCAGGACATTCTTGAGCTGTATGACTGGAACCTGACGGGTAGGATCCTTCAATCATGGCTTCACTTTACAGACACGCTGCAAGTGTTTCCAGAGCTGTAACCGTTTCAAAGTTGGTTCAATGCCTGTGAAGGCAGCGCCAATCCGTCATGAAGTCGGTTTTAGTCTGGCAGTTAAATGTGATATATCAATGTAGCCTTTAAAAGCTGGTGATAGTGAATTCTTTTAATTAATGGCACTGCAAGCAGCATTTGTAAACCCTGTTTCAGACAGGATCTGTAAACACCAGATGCGGGTGCTCTTTAGCATATTTGTTAACATGGTTAAAACATGTAGTCTCGCAGCATTTACAAACCAGAAATGGTTTCAACATTTACTTTGATGATCTGCTTTTCATTGATCTGTCTTTAACTGCTATAAGTCGATGCCACTCCAATGTTAAACTTGTGTACCTGCTCAGCTCTACTCTGCCTTTCCACTGACCCCGTTGACAGAAATAACAAAACTGCATCGTTCATCGTTGCTGGTTTTTAAGATAGATGGGGTTCTTTTGTAGGAATCACTTTTGCTACTCAATCAGCAGCCTGCAGTCTCTAGTCACCTTGACTGAACTTACTGAGAAGCCCAGCTGAGTAAGAGCTAAAGCTACGCAAAGGAAATGCAAAAAAGTCGAGTGGGTACAAGTGGAAAAAGGTCGACAGAGGTCATAGGAATTTAGTTGTTTGATCTTCATAACCCTGTACTGGAAAAAGTGGTTCTTTGCCCTGGACTGAGCTTTTTTTTTTTTCTTCTTCTTTTTTTTGGAGCCTGGAGCCAGTGCTGAAAAGAGCCGGTTCAGAGCCACCTGCCGAGTTTCATGTGGCTTGAGTTGTGGTAGATAAATGGCCAAATGCAGCCTGTGGTCAAAAGACTGCAGACTGTGGACTGCTGCTGTGTTCAGAGACTTGCACGGCATTTGGTCTGTTGTTTGTGGAGATATCCCACCTCTACATTTCCTCTGGAGTCAAATTCAGGGAACCGCATAGTCTCCAGTCTTTGACCTCTCAGTTTAAAACCCTTCTGTAAGGAAATACTAAATGCTGTGTCTGATTTTCTCGCGTAGCATTGGATTTGAGTCAG
This sequence comes from Menidia beryllina, assembly GCA_013363375.1. NCBI lineage: Eukaryota > Metazoa > Chordata > Actinopteri > Atheriniformes > Atherinopsidae > Menidia > Menidia beryllina. Next base: position 6,559,779 of record JABUIW010000156.1, read on the forward strand.
TTTAGAATTAAACGTCTTGTGACACGTGTCATAACTCATGCACGATCAGGTTTGTTAATCAGACTTGCTTAACACTCTCTGATAACTGAATTGAAGGTGTTTAGGACTCGGCTAAATTACGTACAGTGGTTTATTTTTTTGTGCATTTTCATGCTTTCTCAACGGGGGTTGGACTCGTACAACATTTGACTGCCTTGTTAGCTTTTCAAAGGTTAATTGTCTAGATCCCTGAGATTAGCTATGTTGCCACAGGCTTTGGGCACGTCTCACAGAGGTCCTGTGTTTGTTGTAAACCCCATCTACCTTTGTAATCCCAAATTTTCCAAATGTCAGACGTGCACTTCATCCTTGTGACCGGTTTTTCTCCACCTACATGTTTCTCATGCACCTGTCTCACCTCTGACACGGCACTCACGAGTCGAACTTCAAGTGCTGTAGCACCCGGGGCACAGTGGCTCTGTCTGAGGGGCCAAATGTGTTGACACGCAGAGCATGAAACGTGCAAACTGCTGTGCACGGTATCAGGCAGTTTTTGTAAAAGGCCCGATGTGATGTCGTGGTTGAATTTCGATGCATTGAGCAGCCCTGATTTTTCCATTTCTTTTGAATGTCTCATTCTTGGAGCTGAAACACAGAACTGGATTAAAGCACCTCTATAAACTGCTTTTGGCCACAGTTCCAGCAATGTGGACATCAAAAACAGAACATTTCCAGAGGGAACTTCCTCCAGTGGTTCTAAAAGGCTGTTGAGGTCATAAAGTGCCTGTTTATTAATTATGAATGATTATTTTTAGAAAGTTTTTTTCTGGCATAGTGTACATGACATGAATTACATAATTAGCGTGTCAAAATTAGGCCTTTCTTCATTAAAATACATTCTACACCGAAGGTTTGATTGGTGCTGTTTAAGCAGATGCTTTAACCATATTCTGTAGCCATAACAACTCATATTTAACCGATAAGTGCAAAGTGTATCAGGGCTGATGGGGTTGGATGAAAATATAATGTGTCTGCATCTTTAAGCTGGCTGAGCAGGATTGTCTAAATGTTTTCAGCGAGGGCTGCCAGCCCCTCAGTGACAATATCTGATATTTCATGTTTTGTTTTTCTTTTATCTAAAGTTGTCCTTACCAAGGGGAAAAAGATGTATTTTCTTTTTAACAAAATTGAATGAGCACAAACCGCTGGGGAAGTAGCTCTTTCTTTCCTCTAAAATCTCATGAAAAGACTGAATGGAAATGGGAAATGTACGTACAGTGGAACTCTTTGTTCTCGTCTGAAAAGCGTTTAACATAACAGCATGCTCTCATCTGTTAGGTCCTGACTCCGACGGAGAAGACACTGGATGTCAGCAGTTCCATTTCATGCCTCGTTTTGTCAGATTCTTACCTGGTAAGATGCTATTAAGCCACCCACAGCCTGTGCCCTGTCCCTTTTTGATGGTCCCTGTTCTCATGTTTTCTCTAAATACCAAAACAAATTAGCGGCTTTGGCCTCTTGGAGTCTTTTCTGGGTAAAATGGAAGGTTAGCTTCATTCCTGAGCTGATGCGCATATGCATGATGTTCATCTTTGCTACACTTGATGGTGCTGCTGCACTGTGCTGTCTCAGTTTCCCTGTGGCTGCCATGTCACCTGCCTTCCTTCCATCAAAGACCAATTTCTCTCCCAGCTCTCCCAATTTAGGCAGCCACTCACACACACACACACACGCTTCTCCGCCTCTTTTACAAAAGTGCAAAACCAGTCCCATCCAATGTTTCTGATTTGATCAGTAAAGAGGGAACTCGTGGTTAAACTGAGATCATGATGCTGTGTCTGAAAGCTACCTTTCTGAATGTATCCAGGACAGACACGGCGGTGTTTTTAAAGTCCTTCCAGCTGAACTCTTCTAAATGGGTGCCAATCAATTTAGCATTGAGTTTCTATTAAGCTGACACTGTGTGACCTGGCTGATTGCATGCTTGTGCGGGGCTGTAGTTATTTATGCTTCTGGAATACAGATGGGGATGTTTTTATAGGCGTGTCATTATATTTCTTCATGTTTTGCATAGCACCTGAACCTTGCTATAGTACCTGTTCTCACTTGAGCATGTCCTGAACATTGTGATTGTGATGCATGGAGACATTTTCACAGTTTGGGTGGACTTGTGCCCCAAGAATTTCAAATTTTGTGTCTGCCTGCCTGTGTTTGTCTGGATTGTCTTAGACGGTGGGAAGGAGGTGCTGTCAATGCATCAGGTGCTCCTCTACCTTCTACGCAGCAGCACACCTCTGGTGCCCGAGGAGGAGATCGCAGACATGCTACAGTGGGAGCAACTGGAGTGGCAGAAGTATGCAGAGGAGTGCAAGGGCATGATCGTCACCAACCCGGGAATGGTAAAGATTCCTGATTCTCTCTGATGTTGCAAGCATGCTGTGTGTCCCTGAACCCTGCCACTGCGTGGGGGATGGGCCCCCTGCTAGTTCACTCATTATCTCCCAAAGGCATTCGTTGTCACCAGCACTATTGGGGCCAAAAGCTCTCATGTTGCGATAAAGTTGGTTACCTTCCCTTCTTACTGGCATTTCAAAGGATGTAGTGTAATCGTGTCTTGGTAAAAGTGAAGATGTCGCTGGCTAAGAGGCTGCATATGAAGAGTGAATGTGATTGTGTAACCTTTGGCGTGGGTGAGTTATTGAGTCAACTCCGCTCACTGGCAGGGTGGAATTGTTGCTGTCGAGGTTTCCAGAGCAGATGTAGTGAAGCTTTCTTCCCTGCAATCTGGTTAAAGATTAGACTACCATTCAGACAAAGTCTGTTGTATATGCAAACGTCCATTCCCAGAAAAGTTGGACTATTTTCTAAAATATTTTCTTCATATAACTTTTTATCTTTCTTGAAGTATTTCACATACATTTTTACTTTTCGTTTTTGTAGGCACTTTTATTCAACCCACATAGATATATTAACAAATTTGAAAACAAAGGGGTTAGGCTCTTGGTTACGTTCACTGTGAAGGCACTGCAGCTATACTTTGAAAATCATTTAAAAGTAAAATTGAAAGTTAATAAAGTAAGAAGTCATAGAAATGTTTTGCATTTGTTTTAATTCATAAAAGTGCAATAGATAGGAGAAATCTTCAAAAATGACCAGTTCTTTTTATTTCATTACAACTTATTACGTATTATAGAAATAAAAATACATAATATAAATAGAAAAATATTTACAGTTAAAATTTCCAAAATCAATAGATTGCTATAATCTGAAGAATTTGGTCCATTTAACTCATTCGCTGCCAAAGACGTCTATAGACGTCTTTTCAAATCCGACCGTTCGCTGCCAAAGACGTCTATAGACGTCTTTTATGTTTTTCAATTGCGAGTGACTTGGGGGACGATCGGCGAAAGTTTTTCCGTAAATATCGGCTTCTAGACAGAGTATGTAGTAACAAATTGACCCTCTAGGGGGCAGTGCCACTTTTGATGGGAGATTAGCATAGATTGTAAGCAAATAAAAACAAACGCAATGGTTCGCTATGAGAGAAATGGCGCCGGTGAGACGCACGTCGAAGAAGAACGGAATAAGGTAGAAACAAAATCTTTTTTCCTGATGAAAGAAGAGAGTCTGCTCTTTCTTTTGGTGTGTTCGGTGTTTACATAGTCAAAGCACAAACTATTCTGTGGCTCTTGAAAAATCAGTCAAAATGCTCAAAAAACTCTGGCAGTGAGCGACTCTCTGTTCTGAAAATGGCTGGCAGTCAATGAGTTAAATAGGTTTGGGTGTCGTCTTTGTACGCAGGTATCACTCCTTTCATTGGATGGTTGTGGTATGCTGGTGGCTGGTTCAAAGTCTCATAATACTTTAAATGAAAGTCAATTACCAATCAGACATGGCACACTTAAGTGATTATTTCACGCAGCGACATGAACTACACATGAGCTCTCAAATGTCATAAATCCCTAATTAGTTCCAGCGCTTTAAAGCAAAGGTAAAGGAGTGGTGGGCCCCTCAATGGCCAAATCTATACCAATCAAACCTGATTATGTTGCTCTACAGGCAGAATCAAAGTTGCCTTATGACCCCTGGCTCTCATATAAAGGTTTGCATGCAGACCACAGCGATAAACGCGGCTAATATCAAGGTGAGTCCGAGCCCGGAGCCATCTGCTGTGCATATCCGCCCGCCTCATGGCGCACCCCCTTTCTGTGATCTCACAAAGTGCCTGACAGGCTAACTGTGATATGGGAGCCAGCTGAGGACATGCTGCTTGTCAATCTCCTCGGATAAGTGTGTCAGAAGTTTCTTCTTCCTTGACATCGCTTTATCATTGTTAGGCCCATGCTACCAGTAGAATCTCGGCATCATCTCATTACATTCCTGTGACAGATGACCCTTGTGGCGCGGATTATTTATATCACATGCTGGTAGCAGGTGATTGAATGATGGCTGCCTCGTGGCTAAATATGTTTATAGTGTAACATCATTCCTCAATGTTCAGAGCCCCCCTTTTTTTTCTTTTTTGTCCCCAGAAGCCCAGCTCGGTGCGGATTGACCAACTGGACAGGGAGCAGTTCAACCCAGATGTCATCACCTTCCCCATCATCGTTCATTTCGGAATCCGGCCTGCTCAGCTCAGCTACGCCGGAGACCCTCAGTAAGATCACACACACAAGCAAACACAGACGCAAAAAATATCAGCCACCCGCACGGATTATTCCCTCATCGGCTGGGCGCCATCTCCCCGGTTCCCACAACTCCTTATTCAGCGTCGCTCTCCCGAGGCACTGCGACCGTGGAGCTGTTTGTGTAGACGTGGAGGAGGATGAGAGCGGCGTATGTCGAAGAGGAGAGGAGCTGCACGCATAGACGGAGAAAGGAACAGGGGGATGAGAGAACGAGTGGCGTGACATTTTCACATGCGTCGTCACGGGTCCCAGGTTTCTGTCTGGTGAATAGTAATGCAACAAACGCCGCGCAGCAGGGAATACTGTACTGTGCCTCTGCATAATTAACAGTGGCAGCGTATTAAAAGAGCCAGCCTCAGTCTCTGTGAACGATGCAACAACACCACAACAAGCACCGGTGAAAAGTCAGCACACAACTTGGTTTCTGCTCTTTCTAAATACGCACCTGTGGATTCCGTTTTGAATCAATTGCCCGGCACACACACAAACAGTGAGGACGAGGTGCAGGAGAGGATAGGAAGCGACGAGAAGACAATCATTAGAAAGCCTGTTTAGTCAAAGCTAGTTGTTTCCTTCCTCCCTCTGACTAATGCCCCCCCTCCCCTGCTGCTACATTTTAGCCGTCTGTCCTCTGAGCTCTTTCATCCCTGTGCACCCTGCTGCCATGTCAAACTTCTCAAAGCGCCAGACAACGACAAATTTATGGACGAACTGGGACATCATTAGCTGATGCAGAAACGAGGACTAGGAGACCAGTGGAAGGGATTTCCTGCCGCCGCTAATGATGCGTGTAGCGAGGGCAGGAGTCGGTGTTGATTGCGGTAGCAGCAATGCCAAAGAGGGGAAGCTCGGACGCAGTGGCATACATTAACTCAGGACACTGAAGAAGCTGTGTTGCTTTATCCGCCGCCCACTGCCCACCGGACACACTCCGCTTACGGCTGCCACTCGAGCTCCTCCAGCTCTATCCGAACCACTGATGCAAGAAAGAGGATGTGTCAGAGGTCAGGGGATGTGAAGGGGGGAGGACAGGACGCCATGATGGAAGTGGACACAAGTGACTGCAGAAAATAAATGAAACATGAGACAAACGTAATGAAATTTAAAGAGAGAAGGAAAAATAACCAATGATAAAAATAGATAAGGTGAAAATGGAGGGAGACAAACTGTTGTTTTACTTAAACGTGCCAGTTTTACTTGTCTGTCCCATTTTAAAGCTAAAACAGCACAAACGTGGCTTGTTTGGAGTTAATTCTGCCACATTCATGCCTCACTGACACCACTGCAACTTCTCCTCTCGCTCGCGAGCCTCAACTGAAGGAAGCAGAGCAGCTAATCTGCATACTGAGCTCTGATTGGATAGTTTTTCTGTGACACTGTCTGCTAGCATAGTGTTTCCATGTATCATTTTTCTTATCTGTACCCATGGCAGCTTATCACTAGAACATTTCTGCCCATTGTCCTCAATAATGGGATTTATTTGCATTCTTTTTATGTATTTATTCCGTTCAAAACACTACAGCGGAAAGCAAGTCTATACTTTTATTTGACGTGGAAAGGAAAATAATTGGCTGCTGTGATTTTCTTTTTCTGTCTCAGAAGGCAGTTACATAAACTAAAACTTTTTGAATTGGAGTTTTGGTTGCATATTTTGTGCTGGAGTCTGCATTTGGGTATGGTATCGGATTTCCTAAAACACAAAAAGACTAAAGTTCTAAACTTAAACAAATCACTGTGAATGATTTCTGCACAAATGGTTAGAACCTAGAGGTTCCTAATGGCTGGAGTTATGGTAAGAAAGCCTTTATGAGTGATCACTGGTACAACCTTTTTAAATAGTATCTCTCATCTTGCGTCCCCTGGGTTTTCCAACGTTTCTCTTTGCTTTAATATAGTTGTGTTCAGTTTTTGAATACTCTAGTTAAATGTTTCAGATCATTGTATTGTTGGAGGGTCTGATACTGCCCAAGGCAAAGGCTTTCTCCAGTCCTCCTGATGTTTTCCTCTGAAGGGAGAAAGCTGTTTCACACTAACCATGAGCTTAATCATGAGGATGGAGTTGTTTGGGGTCAGCATTGCTTTCTCATCAGGCAAAAGCCACATTCCTGTTTCCAAATATCTCCATTTTCATTTCTTCTAACCACAGAATGGATGAGTGAACGCTTTTTGCTTTGTCCAGATGAGCCTTTTAAAAGGCCAGCCGAGCTTTTGTGTGCCTGTCTTGGATTCCTCCTAGTTTGGCTGTGGACATCAGCTTTGTGCTGTGTCTGCTAGAGTGTCTGCCTTGAGCTGTTTGTACCAGAAATGCTCCGATTCATCAGGTTGGTGCCGATCCTTTGAAAGTCTGCACAAAATCTTGGCCTAGTGCTGCATCGTACCTGCCAACAAGGCAGGGATCCAAAGCGTGCAGCCAGAAGCAGTCGAGCAACAGTTAACAGAAAACAGTGTCGGTATTGTGCATGTCTAATAAATAGTGTCACGGATGAGAAACAGTCAGCCCTGACATTCACAGATCACCTTTGAGATTGATGTTTAATCGCCCGCAGAAGAAGCTGTGCCTTCGCCTTCAGTGCAGCGTTTGCCAAATATCACAGTTCTTTCCCTAATGGCCTCGCAAGTGAAAAACTATTAAGTGATGGACTCCTGTTTGAAAGCCAAAATGTTATTGCTTTAGACAGAAAACGGGAGTGGAGGATGTGAAAAGACGGAAAGAGACAGCATATGCTAATAACGCGTGAGCATGGAACAGCGAGAGGCGCTGCGTTGCTACCCCGAGAGCACACGGCGGATCTGTGGAAAGGTCATCGGAGCGGATTGGGGACGGAGGGGCCTCCCAGGCTGGATGGGCTTTCTCTCTCTCTTCTTTTTTCCTTTCAGCTTTGTCTCTCTGTCACTCAGGCAGCTTCAGTGCGGAGGTGGTGGTGAGCTGATAATCGGGGCGGTAAAGCCGTCTCATTCCCTCGTCTCAGTCTCTAATGAAGTCTCCACTATTAAAGCTCTATAATTCTCCTATTCCACAGTAAAGCTCCACCCCTTTCCTTTTTCTTCCATTCCTTCCTTCCTTTAACCTTCCTTCCTTCCTTCCTTTTTTCCTTCCTTGCTTCCTTCCTCATCAGAGTCATGTTCTCCCTGTCAGAGCACCACTCTTAAACCCCACCACCATATCCCTCTATGCCACCAATCATAATTGAATAACTGGATAAATGAGGAGAGTCTCCTGAATGGGAGCAGAACGGTCATACTCGGCCTTCGGTGCATCAATCATGAGGTCTGATTGAAAAGAGAGAAAGTAGAAGACAAGGGTAAAGACAGAGGGAGAAGAGAGAGGTGGTTAGTGGTGGCTACATGTCACCTTGCCGATAACTCCATGCCTCTTTTCAGATGCAAATGAAGCGCAGATAATGTTTTTTTTTTTTTTTTTTAATGAGGTCGCGGCAAAGCTTTTGAGTCACATGTTAAGGCAGGTATAATTTTGTTTTAATTTACTAATGAGGTGAAATGTAAATTTTCTTTGTGTGCATGATCAGTTCACGCGGTGGATATGTGAAACAAGTTGAGCTGTCCACAGGCAACCATGAAATAATGTTGAATAAAAGGCAAACAATTAGATAGAAATGTTTTTGCAAATGAGGACAACAAGGATTTTACTTTTTTTTTTTCCTAAAACACTTTTATTCAACCCTGTTTCTTTGTCCTGTTTGCAGGTACCAAAAGCTGTGGAAGAGTTATGTGAAACTACGCCACCTGCTGGCCAACAGCCCCAAGGTCAAACAGATCGACAAGCAGAAGCTGACGCAGAGAGAGGTATGTCAAAAAGACAAGTATTTTTTTATATCTTCGTCAGCATGTAACACCAACGGCAGGTGGCAGTTGCTTGTTTGTGGTGGGTGCCATTTAGATAATTAGCAAGTTCATGGCCTGCAGATATCACAGGTTCCCCCAAAACACACACCAAATGAAAGATTCACAGCTTTGCAGCTGTTAATTAAAGATATGTTTTCCCAAAAAACAGTATTACCATTTCTATCGTTGCTGCTTTCTATCATTTGCTGTGTGACCATAATGAAATTGCCAAATAATGATTTTCTGAATGGTTCCTTTTTTTTTTTTTTTTAATGTGCAAGAGTATGTTTGAAAGTGCAGCATTTACTCTGAGCGGGTCAGTACTTAAACGTAACACCGGAAAATTTGGTGTTAGATCTCCCCCGACACTTTCAGTGTGTAAGTGAAACGAAAATGATGCAGCGGAGGGTTGAAAATGCATTGTTTTAAGATTCACAGACTTCTAAACCTTAGAGTAGGATTTCTTCCGTCTCCCTGGAGTGATGGTTGGTGTTATGTTTTACTTCTTAATTGCCTGCATTACAAAATTTAAACTCTTTTTATCAGCATGTCTGCAGGTCTTTTGGCTCAAGGTTTGAAAAAAAAGGCAGATGACTGAATTTGCCAGAGTTTGGTCTTATGTTGGGTTGGTCAGCTGTTGGGTGATGGTTTTTTATTCTAGACTGGACTAACAACAGGCCTGGCTACATTTCCGACTGCTTTTCTGTAATGAGTACATACTCGGAGAGTTTCAGTTTTGCCATATACACCAACAGAGCTTACGTTAGCAGCATCATCCTGTGCCTTGCATCCTGTGTCAACATTGAAGGCCTGAATAGACATGGGAAAAATCGTCTTTTTCAAACCGGAAAAAACTCTTGAAACTTTTGAAATTCTAAATTTTTTTACAATATAACTTTAAACTTCTTCCTCCAAAACATTTTACAAGGGAGTTAGATTAGAAATCTTTGATTGGATTAAATCACCTGTTGTCTGCATGTCATCCTTATCCTAAACAGATGAAGATGGAATTTGACTGTTCATCCAAACTTTGTGTTCTCTGCCCTGATTTTTTTAAGATTGTGGCGATGTCTAAGTCAAGTTCCTATCCGTGCACCTGACTATTGTTTCATGACAGATATGAAAAATGTGAATCCATCCTTTAATGCATAATTTAGTTTAATTTATGGCTGAGAATAAAATGGCAGTAACTGCTCTCCTGAGTTTGCTGTGAAGGTCAGACCCTCGCCAGGGAGCACGAACAGAAAAGGTTTAGATTTGGTGAAGTAATGACCATGTAGCCATGGGGAATCCCAGAGTAGCAGCGCTGTGTGTGTGTGTGGCCAGAAGAAGCAGAGAATAAGCTCTGTGCTGCGCTATATCCTTCCAGCAGTCTGCACAGTAGACATAACCTCCTTCTTCTCATAGGCTTTGATTGGGCTGCACATCCAGTTTCTGCCTTTGGACCGACTCACTCTGAACCAATAATGAGCAAGAACTCTGAGCTCAATTAGTTTGTTTCCCAGGTAGCTCTGCAAAGCTCTCGAGCTAACAGGCCCTGACAATCCTACTGTCAACCTGCAGCGCAACAATTAGCGAACCCAAACACATGCACACTCACACACTGAGCCCATCAGACTCCACCAAAAGTATTAGCAGTGTCAGTGTCTCTTCACTGCTGCGGCAGTGCCGCATCGCTACTTACTCAATGCCTGAGGGAACACCGAGGCTCCGTCTTTAAGCGCTTTTGAGTGAAAGACCCAAATTCCTGCGCATCTGATATGCGTTTTCTCCCATTACGAAGCACCCTGTCAGAGGTGTTCTCACACCGGCTCTTTGATACCCCTGCACTCTCTGAAGTGCACGGAGCCCCAGGAAGGCCAGAAGTGTGCGGCTCAACAAGAACTGGCCTTCCCACCGAGGCGCGTGCCTCTGCACCCACATGCAGATCGCATGCTGAGAGCGCAAAGGGCTGTGTGTGGGTGGACATGATGTGGGATGGAGGAGCGTGCATCTGGCCCTGATGAATGTTGCCTGATGGCCTCAGCCAAACGAGCGCATTTTTGTCACTTTCAGAAAATGTACAGATTTTTGGTAAATATCAAACGTGACTTTGCCTAAAATTATTTACAAAAATACTTCAGCAGACAGAATTATTTTGATATGATATCTAATGATATGCCTGATTTCAATATGTCATCAACTCCGAGTAAGAAAAGTACTTAGCTGCCGGTTTTCAGTCTGTATTTTCTTTTTCTATGCATAATTTTCAAGCAAAGCTGGAGCATCTTTCCAAATTTATTTTCAACTTATCCTGTATTAGTATTCATTACATTTTGCATTTACGATGTGGGTATAGAGCCCTCTTGTCTGTTCCTCCATCAACCTGATGGAGGAATTGGGGAGCATGCTCAGAGAGTCGGGACCACTTTAACACAAGTTGTGCGTTAGAAAATAAGAAGTTGTTTGTTGTGTTGCAACAATTTGGATTTTATTGAGGAATGAATGTTGCAAAAATTGCTTTATAACATGTGAAAGCAAAATCAGTAGAAACCATAGATATCATCTTTAAAATCATCATTATCCAGCAGCTCCAGTGATGTTTCATGGTTTCCAAGCACAGGACAGCAAAGCATTGGGTTCTGAAATAAAAACCCACCAAAAACAAACAAAAATGAAAACTAGAAGTCAGGGAGAGTCACTGACAATCTGAGGAAATGTTTTTGTATTCACTTCTCATAAATATCGCTGCTTTAAAATGCAAAGAGGACACAGAAAAGGCTAATTTTATTCTGATTTAAAATACTAAAAGGTTGTGATGGGACCATTGACATTATTAAATGCAATTTCAAGTAATTACAGCTTGCTGTTGCACGTATTGTTTACATTATTTGCTTGATATTTATTTCAAAGGAACTTTTTGAAAAAATATAAGTAAATTCAGCTTCAGTAGAAACATTTAACCCTCCATAAAAAATGTGAACTCCTTTGATTGCTAAGTTAATAGTGATGCAAGAGGGAAGGGTAGGTAATTTACCACAAAGATTTTATCACTGGAGGCCAAAATCATTCCTGTTGTTGTATTTTAGATGACCTGCCACTGCAGTGGGTTTAAACGTCCAGCTTTCCATTGCTCACTATTTGAATCTCTGAAATGAACCTGTTAAATAGAGTCACACATGTGCAGCGTCCTTCCTCTGATTTTCAGACAGTGTCTTTGGAATTTGTCTTCAGTTTGAGCCCACATGCCCCCCCCCCCCCCCCTGCCGTGGCTTACCTGTTTGAGCAGCAGCTTCTGCACCTCATGGGTTCACTCTTTACTTTTCCATCTGTTTTTCTGAATTGTAGAAATCCCAGTACGATAATCTATTTAATGTATCATTCACACTTCTCTGATTGGTGCTCTCTGTGTTCAGTGGCTAGATGTCCGTGGAAAGGTTTGTTCAGTGTGGATGTGCATGCCTGTGCAGCACGGGGGCGACTGTTCTGTTTGATGCACGGTTCAAAGTGGGAAGGACTTATTTATTCATGCCTTTGTTGTTCTTATAGTCTCTACAAGTCTGCCATTCCATTTTCGGCCGATCATGACTAACTCGGGCGAGGTTGCGGCTAAATGAAGCACACGCGTGAGCACACACACACACGTGAGCACACACACGTGAGCGCACACACGTTTCGGAGCTGCAGTCTGTCAGCTCATCTTCCATTTTGGTTGTTATTTGTCCCTCTCATCTCAGACTGAAACCCTCCCTTATTCTTCACCACTTATTTGCAGTACGCTTGACATGTAGGTGTGTGTTTGCGTGTGAGTAACAACTAGCTATTATCTGTTTGAGTTTGAGATGACGGTTTTGCAGGTTCTTCCTCCAATGTATTGTTTTCTGACTTAGACAAAGTGAAATTCAGGATTTTGGCCTTTGCAAGGCCTGACGCTAATGAAAACCAGACAAACATGGCCTCCCAGCCCTCAAGGCAGGTTGCTGTACCACATGTCTGTCATGCAGTGGCAGTTTCAGTTTATTGCATGCGCCAGCTTTTCTGCTGGGAGATCAGCGAAATAGGGGAGCAGTTGTAGGCGGCAGGGTGGGTTTTTTCGGATAGGAGCCGTCCCCACCGGCTCCGCTCCAGTGGATCAATAATTGACTGCCTGGTTGTTTGGCAGGAAGCTCTTCAGAAGATCCGACAGAAGAACACGATGCGCCGTGAGGTGACGGTGGAGCTCAGCAGTCAGGGCTTCTGGAAGACCGGCATCCGCTCCGACGTCTGCCAGGTAACACCCGCCCAACCGAACGCAACCTCAAACACTGGAGGGTGCACACATAATGCAATAACTACTCGTGGGTTTGACACATGCACTCATGCACAGGCAAGGATCTCCAGAGATGCACAGACTCGCTTTTGCACTCCCTGCCGCAAGTGCTTGTACACTGTTTGACATTTTTACTCCTTTTTTTCATTCTATGTAAGTCTCAAACGAGTCATAACTGTGGTCCTGCACACAGGGGAAACATAGACAGACATATTACTCACAATGATGAAGCCTCACGATCCATGTCTGTTTCAAAATTACTTAAAATGTTGAACATATTATCAGGTAAACTTCTTAAATGGGTCTTCTTTGAGGTTGAACTGTCTGATGAAATGTATTTACAGTCTAATCTATGCTCTTTGGAGATTCAGAAACCCATGAACAGTTTATCTAATTTTTCTGTCTCCTGTCTAGAAGCTTTTATTTCTTATGTTTTCCATGTCGGAATATAATGAGATATCGTTTGATCATTCTAAAGTTTGAAAATGAAAGCAATTCAAACTTAGATAAACAGCAACATATGATGTGTTAGTCAATGTAATAATTTATGGAGGAAAAAGCAAGAGATTAACTGATGTTTTGAGAAAAACAAACAGCATATTGGCACACAAACCTCCCGCCCCTAAAACTGGAGGATTCAACTCCATTTCATCAGAATGCCGTGTGTTGAAGCAGGTAAACCTCTCATGGAACGTAAACACTCAGCCACTGAAAACATATATTTTTTAAAGCTTTTTAAATACATGGAAGACTAAAAAAAAAACATATTTTATGTTGTTCTGATTTGATATTGTTTTAACAGTTATACGATTGTATTAAAGGAACAAATCATTCCACACACAGTTCTTAATCATCTATCGAAGTTGATGCTATCTTGATGTAAGTTTCATAGAGTGCACTCAATTTGCATCTAAAGTTTATTGGCTGAAGGAGGTTTGAAATCCCTGCCAAGCTGTCCAGATCAATAAAACAGAAATGATGGCCAAAACTGCAAAAATAGAGCAGCTCTGTAATGATCTTCCTAGCTCAGAGATACATCAACACAGATGTAGCTCCGCTCTGACATATGCGCAGACACCGTCAGACACTTTGCTTTTGATCTTTCCCGTCTCCGCATCACATTCCCATACGTGTCAAAATCCGTATGAGGAAAGTGGACTCCCACGGAGCTCCAGCAGTTATACCATTTATCAAGTCATGACTCAGACTTGACGCTATTTACATACAGCATCACTACTGCGCGGGGCGTGTTTTTCAGGAAGAAACAGGATGGAATTGTGCTCTCTATCTTTATATTTTCTGTTACAGAATGGTAAGACTGCATTAAGTTTGAGTTGCATGTTGAGTTACATGTTTACATGTAATTTAGTACGTGTAGCCTTAATGAGAGCTGAACCATGACTACATGCTGAGTTCTCCCCAATAAATAAGGCAGCATGTGTTTGAATGTTTGTCTTTGTAAAAAAAAAAAAATAATAGAATTACACTGGTGCAATTTTAATCCACTTTAATTTATTGTCTATTCCCATATTTTTGGCCTCTTACTCAGAATATAATTGGTATCAGTGCTGCTGTCTCTGAATACATTTCCCATCTCTGTATGCAGTGAAAAGTGCCTGCTGATACAGAGGGCTGATACTCCAGCCCACATTTGGGGGAGGAATGACAAAGTTCTTGCTTTGCAAGCCAGACCTCTCTTACAGCAAGGTCTAGCAAAGAGGAATCCGATCCATAATTGCTGTCCAATTATATTTGCTTCAAGCTGTACTGCTACGTCTAATTGCTTCATGAATAATTTCATTTTGAACCACATCGCTGTACTCCGGTCATTGTGTGACACAGGCGAGAGATGGCCGGTAATACTGAGCTGTAGTTTCTTTATTCTATCGCCTGGTGCTTCATTTATTTATTTTCTTTTTCATGGAGCAACTCTTCAGTCACTAAAGCCGGGCTTGAATTTTTCTGTACTTTCCGTTCCAGGCCTTTTCATGATTCATGGTTTTTGTGTCTTTTCTGTGCTTAACTTCTTCCTTCGTTTGTTTGTTTTTTATGGACTTGGTTCAACCTTATGTCTCCATTGAGTCATCAGTACTTAGACTTTGACAGCACCAGTAGATGTTCTGTCTCCTGGCTGTATTCAATCACTCCGGTTCTGTTCAGTCCCCATCAGATCTTTCCCATTAACTCCCATAAACAATTTACTTAGTGATCGGGAGCTTCCCTTGTTTGAATTTTCCCTTCCCTGATTGTATAATATTTTGATTTTTGGCATAAAAAAACATTTTGGACTTAAATGGTTTTAATATTTGTTAATTTGCTTAATTCATTCATTTGATATTAATTCAAATTGATATATTGATTTACTGCATATAACAGCAGGAATGAAAAAGAAATAAATAACACATGGTCTCCTGGTTTTTCCTCTGATGCAGATTCTTTCGGGGTTTCAGGGAATAAATGAATATTCGTGATATTTTCATCAAACGAGAGCGCTGGCTGCTGCTGTGTTTGGACAGCGTCCAAAAGGCATAACGTTATCCATGACAGTAAATTAGAACTTTCTCACCTTCTAATTGCTGTAGTATCAACTCGTGCGCTCAGTCACTCAGGCAGCCATCAGAACAGGTCAGGAGCGGCAGACATGGTCAGGGCCCGGCTTTGTTTAATTGGCTGCTTAACAAGGCCCGGGGATTGTGTCACCACGGCCCCTGTGATGGCCCCGGGGCTCCGTGGCTGCACTGCTTGTAGCTGCTGGGCTTAAGGCTCACCCTTCCCAGCAGCACTAATTAAAACATGCATAGCTCCCTTCTCTCTCATGTGGTGGCACGGGGTTAATGTGTGTACACTGGCCTGGGCTGTGCTTTCTCAGCCACTTGTAGAGACCCACTTGATAAGCCTCCTCTAATGATTGTGTAGATTGGCTCTCCAGCCCGTCTAACTCAGTTGCTGACCACTGGCGTTTTTTCTTCTTGTTTCTTTCCATTCTCACTATGCATGGCACACTCTCTTCTGACCACCACTCCCCCTCTTCACTCTTCTTTCACTTTGCCGCTTTCAAACTTTTCTTCTTTCATGTGAGAGGGTGAGAAGGGCTATCAGTGTTTGTCCAAATCCAAGTGTGCCAGCAGTTAGAGTAGGCTTCGATTGGACTGTCCTGTCCAAATGTGGATTTCCCCCCCTCTGTCATATCCACTCACACTGTGGCGATTGGGTTTTTGATTATTTCATCCATCTGTAGCAGAGCCCCTCTTAATAAATAATGACTGGCTGATTGATTTCTGCCCACCTGTCTTTTCCAGCCACCTCTCAGAACACGTTCCCTTCAATCTTCTTTCATACTAGACATGAACCCGACTTTCAGCTCTCTGCTGTTTCTTGAATATTTTTTTTGTTCCCTCTTGCCAATTCTCTCTGTCCTCCACAGCATGCCATGATGCTCCCTGTTCTCACTCATCACATCCGCTACCACCAGTGTCTGATGCACCTGGATAAGCTGATTGGCTACGTTTTCAAGGAGCGCTGCCTCCTTCAGGTAAGGCACCGCCGTACGCTAACTTGCACAGAGATGTGACTCCAAGCCACATTACTTAAAGGCTGGCATAGTTGATAACTAAGTTGAAAAACAGCGTTGGGTAAATCCTCGTAGTTCTTTAAGGCAATGTAGAGGGGGGGAAAAAAGGAAAATAATGCTTGCAGGAGCTTGTTATGCAGTAAAATCCAGGGAGTCTGCATTTCCCTCATTACTGTGCCCTATCCACCTCTGCAGGGATTTTTCAGGTGGAAATGGGAGGCTCAGGAGTCAGTTGGGGTAACACACTCACTGGCCTGAGTCATATCTCTGCAGCGAGCAGAGCTGCAGTGACAGTAGTCAGGACAACAACAGCCTCCTCCATAATGTCAGCTCTCCCCTGTCAGGTCTGGAGCCTCCAGCTCTGCTTTCTCAGAGAAAGCCCCATGGCTGCCTCCAGCAATATTGAAGAGCTGTCATAAGCTGATACATTAGAAATCAATGTGTTGCAGCCTATACATAGTTAAAAAGGGAAAGGATGCATTAAGGTTGGCTCAGGGGTTCGTGCATGCGTCTGCGCGCTCGCTGACCTGGCTCTCTGAGTGCGTTTATGCGTGTGGATTTGCAAGTATCGATCCATGATTGGCATTTTTGTCGTTTGCATAATGATAACCTGCCATTATGAGTGCTAAAAAGAAAACACTGACTTGCTGCGAGGCCCGCCGGTGGCTGACAAGCTGAGGCCCTTTCATCACACAGATGCCCATTCAAGCTTGTTTTCACAGCCACTTGGGGGGGAAGTTAATGGATCTCTGCCTCACACTTTCTCGTTCAATTGTTTCATCTTACACAACGTTGCACGCACGAGAGGAAAACAGTGATTTCCACACATCAGCCCACGTACAGGCCTCTGCAGCATGTGCCATCTCTCTGGATCACAGTTCGGTCTGCAGAGAGGGTTAAGGAACCAATGTTTTTGTTTGTGGACACAGCCAAGGCAGTCAACAGTTCACCACCAGGAAGGGACCCACCTACAACACCTTACTCATCTACACTCCACGCACACAGTGGAGCCTAATGTGTCACCGCACACACATTTTTTACCCTAATAGATTTAGACAGAACGGCTGGAGGAATACGACAGTGCCCACGCAATCGGGCCCCGCCGAGTCAGAATGGATTTTACATCCACCATCACCTCTCATTTGCCTCCTCTCTGATGGGCTGATCACGTTTAATGAGATGAATGTTTTCCAGTGGCAGTCTACTCATTAAACATGAGAGAATCTGGTACAACTCTTTGACTGCATTATAAATTAATTTTTCCTTCATAGGGAGTTGGTGTGCTTTGAATTCATTTATGTTTTGTTGTGCATAATATGTGTATGAAAAAAAAACAAAACAATAAAACATTTCGAGCAGCAGGGGGAATATATTAGGGGAATATTCTATATAAAAAAACTGCCCCTTTGCACCTATATGTCAAATACCTGAGGCCTGACGTTTCACTAAGTCTGCTGAGTACTGAAGCATTGCATTGAAATGTTGATGACATGATGGGAAAAGTGTTGCATTAGATAAGAAAATTTGGAAGCCTTTCACGTGGAAGGTTTTCTGTCAAAACAATAAGAAATGATCTACTTCTTATAAGATGAATGACGTTTGTATAATGACGAATTACTTTTATATAATTTTCTGTTATTTTTGGCTTCTGCAAAACCCACCCAGCTTCAACACAATGAATAATACCATATAGGAAAGTGAGCCCTCTCACAATGTCGCTGCACAAGGCTGATGTATCATTATCAGAGTTTTACTATAAAGAAAACCCAACCCACTACACATAAGACTTCATAATCCTCCTCAAATAAAAAATCCAGCGGAGTTCAGGAGCTGAGATGAATCATAACGATGTAGAAAAAGAGAAGGTGTGGGACAGCTCAACACTTAAAACAAACACCTGTGACACTAAAGGATGCTGGGTGAAAGCATGGCATGGCCCAACCCCCCCACGTGTTGGAAGTATTATGTATGACGATGATGTGGCTGAAGACAGCTGCTGGATGCAGTCAGAAAAGTGTGCGGATATACTGTCTGCTCATATTCTGTCATGTTGAGCAGGGCGGATTGGACTGTTTACAGTACAAATGCACAATGACCGAAAAGCTGTTGTAAAAGCCACCCAGCAGGATGACGCTAACAGCAAACAGCTGGAATATTCAGTTTTCATTTCAAGACAACCCTCATTATCTAAAGGTGTAATTCAATAGGTACAACTGTTACAACACTTTGGAAAGTAGCATTTCCAAATATGATGAGCTCCTACTTTTTTTTCCAACTGAGCTCCAACTCATCCTGAGCCAACTGCATTGGGCTCACTTTGGGGAATAGTACAGGTCAAGGCATCTCTGTTTTTTTCTGTCTTGTTGAAAATAAAACATGTGGCCATCATCATGTCCTCATGTCATGCCCACATCAGAGCACCTTGTCTAAACGGCTCTTCTTTCCATTTATCTCCCAAAGAGACCAAAAGCCTTACATTTGGACTCAAACACTGATTCCAGGTGTTTTATCGTCTGCCTTTTCTGTTTGTCTTCACTCCCCTTGTATTTTACCTATTCGGTTGTGCTTTCTTTGCGACAATTGGACCGTGAAGGCCTGATTCTTAGTCTCCACCAAACAGTTGACGCTGTCTGTCTACTGAACCCTGCAAAGCATTCATGTAGATTAATCTGCCTTGTCGTCAATTGCGATTTCTGCAGGTGGTGACTCTAATAACATTTCCTCTGCATCAAAGATGTCCTGGACTCCCTTTTTTAGGAAGTCTTAGGAAGCTTTATGACATTTTCTTTCTCTTTTTTATAGCTGAACTTTAAAACATTCAAACCTCTTACCGTTTTCTGTATTGATTGACTTTTCTTCCTTAGATTGATGGTAATCAGTCTGAGTTACTGGTTTTGCTGAATTGGCCCATGCGTTGTGGAAGGTAAACACATTTTAAACAAAATGGCTTTTCACAAAGCACACGTGTAAAAAAAACAAACATTCTAGGCCAAACAGACTCTTATTTGGGGCATATGATTTTTTAGGAGGGGAATTGGTCATTCTCCGATGAAAAGAGTTTTTTACATAAAATAAGAAAGTTACTGATCATCAGGGAAGCTCTTGTGTTGGGAGGGACTGCACAGAATCGCTTGATGTTTCAGGCAAATTTTTAATAAAAGCATATCTGGTTATCAGAACTTCAATGAGAAGATGCTACAATAATAATCACTGCAGTGCATTAGTTAGCAGTTCCTTGAGAGCACCATTTGCTTCTGTATGGCTCAGTTCGCTGCTACTGCAGCAGAGAATGACAGTGTGATCCACGCATGAAGCAACTGATAAAAAAAAAAAAAAAACAGAAAAAAAACCCAGCCTGAGAGCGAGTGCACTCTACACCAACCTCCTCACCCGGCTTGGCTGCAGAGGAGACAGGGGTCTTTGAAGTTCCTCTTCTGAGAGCCTCCCTGTTAAACATTTAACATTTAAAACTGAGGAGGGGGGGGTGTGCGGTGGAGAGACATGTGTTCATGGTTGCCACATGTTTCTGCATCCCCGCATCCATCAGAGCGTCATAATCCCACCCAGCCCCTGCAGCTTTATCCCCATTCCTCACTTTTGACCCATGCTGACAGAATGAGAGGCATCGCAGAGGGCCTCAATAATTTAACAGTACAAGTTCTCCGCCCCAGCTCTGATATTGCTTGCTTTTGTTTGTGCGCCCTACAAATATGACTGACGCTCCGTAGCAGCATATTCTTTTGCTTTGGTGATTCAATTGTACATCTCTTTTTAGTATAACTGTCCTAAATACCATCTCACAGCCTTTAAAAGTATAAATGTAGCTTATTGAAATAATTATTTCAACTTTCTACTTATGGAGTTGGTTCTACCAGTGGTGGGATCACGAGGTGGACTTCGGCATTGAGTAAGGATGGTAGTAAAGAGTAATAATGCAAGTGATTCAGAAATTCTTTCAACCATATTTTGTCATTTTTTAATAGAAACCCTTAAAAGCATACACGCAGCCCTTGTGCTTCCTCCATGTGTTATTCACTGAGCCACATCTCGTGCAACACATTCCTGATGCAGGAGCAGGGGAGGGCTGCGTGGAACATTTTCAGCAATTTTCTGAAAATCAAAGCTGTATTCACACACTCTTTTTTTACTGTGATTGGTCAGCTGTCTGGAGGTGTAACTGGAGTCAAGGTTGAGTCCCTGAGCTCTTCCTTGACCCAACCAGTCCCTCCACTTTGTGTAAATTGCAACAATACACACATTTTGCATGACAGACTTCATAAAAGACTTCCATTATTCCTTTTTTTTAAACCACTGCCTCTCCCACATCTCAATGATTGCAGCACTGCCTCACCCTTCTATTGTTAGAACCCCTTTTTAGCATCTGTTTAGTTATCAAGCCCCAAAAGAGTCATTGGCCTCACATGGAATGATTGTGCCCTTTAACCCAGGGAGGACACACTGTGGCTTTTTCCAACATGGTGTTCTTCAGCCTCTTGTGCATGTAAAATCTTCAGGCTTTTCTGCCGCTAATCATCGCCATGATTCACACCTGGACATGTGTCTTTTTTAGTTGCTAGCTTGGCATGCCTCAAACAAAGAAACCATGACTACCTACACTGCTATTTCCAACCAATCAGCCAACCAATTAGAGCAGCCATAGCAGGAGGGGTGCTTTAAGACAGGAGCTAAGACTGAGATTCTCAGACAGTAATAGATATGTGTTGTACCAAAATGTGTGTTTTTTTTTATAATGAAAAAATCTACTACTACCCCTAAGTTAACAGTATGAACACATAATAAAGAATTACTTTTTTTTTTTTATTCCTTTAAGGAAATCTCAAAGAATTTTAATTTATTTGATCTATTTATCCTTGGAAATTTGGTGCAAAACCCTCTTTTATATAATCTTGTAGTGAGACAAATAATAATCTGGAAACAGAAACAGATTCTTAATACTCAACATGACAGAAAGCCTTTGTAGGGGCTTTTTACTCTCTTACTAGTTTTTATTTCAGCCGTTTGGTGCTGCAGCCAATGACTGAGATGCCTGCACCAAAAAATATATTTTGATAACCTTAAATATCCCTGTTGGGTAATAAACCATTAGGCAACATTTTGGTAAGTCATTATTGTCTCATTTCTTCCCTAAAGTGAACTGCCCAAGTGCTCATGAGAATTTGCTGTTAATAGCAAAGCGAAAAAGAAAGGGCATAAGACTTTTAACTTCACACATCCAACGCAAAGGAAGATACTGGATAATCCTACTGTGAGCTATTACCCTGACACAGCATCAGGGTGAAAATCTGAGCAGCCCATGGAATGGGATTTATTTTTATATCCAGGTATCTCCAAAAAAAGAAACAAAAAAGTGACAGGTATGTTGGGTTTTTTTTGGTTGTCACTCCGGACTCCCCCCACATCACCCACCGAAACAGAAAGTGATTTTTATTTTTGTCTTTAGAGACATAAGGCTCACATTTTAAAAGCCTGTGTGTTGTGTTGACAACCCCCTAACAGGGGCAGACCCAAATTGTGCAAAAGCAAACTATCTGTAAATCAGACCGTCAGCTTTTTTTTTTTTTTTTCTAATGGGATCCTACTGGGATCACTCTGGGATCTTCAACACGTGTCGAACAAAACACTTGAAAAATAAGACAATGCACGTGCATTGTTTTGCTGTGCTGTTTGCTTCCCATCAGCATTGACAGAGATCACTTAAGTAGATGCGTGGAACATGTAAAGATGCTGGAAATCACAATATGCATAGCAATAATTATTTGCATAAAAATGGTTGGCGGAGGTTAATGTGAATTCTTCCTTCAATTTTAATATTAAAGAATTCATCCACCGCTTTGACCTCCTCCGATTCAAAGCCCGGAGAGAACGTAAACATGATAATCAAACAATGACTGATGCTAAACGAACGTCTGACTCAGATAGATGCAGGCAGAGGGTGGGAAGTGAAAGAAAGCACTCTTTACTTGTTTTTGAGGCTCTGAACAAAAGGTTGCCCCAGGTTTAAGTTGCATAACTTTGCTTTTAAAGCAGGAGCTCAAATGCTGTTGAAACGGTTCTGATCTTTTCATGTTGAGTAGTAAATCTGGCCTCTGAGTCACTGGGTGCTCCGAACTGAATTTCAGGCCAGGATTGTGAATAAATGTTTGTGTTCTTCAAAGGGAGTCATAAGCTTATAGTTTTAAGTGTTCACATGAGGTTTTAAAAGTAGTAAAATAGTTGTCATATTGCTCATGTTGGCCCTAAGAGAAAAACAAATTTGATAACTTATTTTTTGGTTCTGATGCATTTAAAATTCAAAGTTTGACCAAGTTTGCAAATGCCACAATGGGGAGCTGAACAGATCTGGGACAGTTTTAATTTCCTTTTATTATGAATAGCCAAGTAATGCAACTAAAGCTCCTCTTCCCAGTTAAGTGCCTTGTGGATGCCACGAACATGAACAAGTGACTTTGCTGGAGCTTCTGTCTTAAAGATCTAAAGGCCAGAAGAAAGATGCGATGGCATAATTACTGTTTTCTTACAAGTGAACTCCACATCATTTGCATTGAAGTGCAAGAGGTTGATTATTAAAACAATTAAAGTAAGCCCAGTCTGTTTTTACCCCTGAATCCTAATATGCCTGATAACTGCATTAAATAATACTGTAGACGATAATCATATTATTGAGATGCGTTCAGCTGGCAGGTGTGCGAGCAACGCTCTCTCCAGCCCGAGTTCTGCAGCCGTTCTCTGAGCGACGATGTTTATTTTCTGTTTGGCCAAAGGCAGTTGAGCAGCAGATGAAGCAGTGATCACTGAATCCAAATCACTGCGATGCTTTACACAGTCGTTTTGTTGACGGGAGCAGTTGCAGACGTCAATCCTCTCCACAGATTCATCTTAAAAGCCGATACTGCCGTTGGATGTTGTTGGTAACTGCGAGAGACCTGCGGTGTTTACAGAAGAGCTCATGTTTCGCTTGATGCAGGATCCAGCTCTGAAGTTGAGGCTGTGCAGCAGGCAGCCATCGACTTGTCTGACATCACACAATGGGGGAGTTGAGATTGGAAGGAGATGCTTTTTATTTTTATTTGTATTTTCTTGAAATTTTCAACACAAAGAGATTGCTGGATATCTGCTGTTATCTTGTCAAATAACTCCTTTCCTTTTTGCAGTTGTAAAAGAGCACAATGGCTCTTGAATTTGTCATTTTGTGAGTTTAAGTCGAAGACCTCTTGAGGAACTATAAATATTGAAACCTCTCTGTTAAGGTTTTACATGTATATCTCATTGGAGCTTGAAATTGATTTGAAGTTGGCTGAAGGAAGACAAGCGTTTTGAAAAAGCAAGCCCTGTGGGAAGAGTAGCTTGGGTTTTTCTTTCTTTTTCTTTAGCTGAGATTAACATTCTCTCCTAATGTAAGATTGATAAAGCTTGACATATCCTACTGAGCCCTATCTTTCCCCTTTCCTTCCCTCAGCACATTTGAGATGTTCAGCTGTGGCAGCCTTTCAAGGCACAGCAGTTTGTGTCTCTTTTTTTTATTAAACATAGCTGACTGTTGACTAATGTGTGACCCTCAGGGTTATTTTACTAGAAATTGCCACTTTTTGCTCTCCTTACAGGTTTAAAAATGTCATTAGTTTTTTTAGCTTTCAGCATAACATAGAGGAGGGGCACACTACCCTTTTGCTCTTAGGTTAGCAGACCTTTTTTTAGCATTTCTATTTTTCATTGAGGCCAATTCCAAAAGGACATACTGACCAAGTTGGTCAATTGGTCAAAATCAAGACTGAGTCTCAAAAAGGTCCCAGAATCCAATCGATTGTGGTTTATACGTCAGGTCAGAGCTCCAGATCACTGTGCGGTATTATCTATGCAACAATCTAAGCTCAATGAAAATTGAACTCACTGGTTTGTGTGGTGGAAACACACAAAGGTTGTCATTGTTCAGACATGGCTGAAATAATGAGTCAAATCAGTTATTCTGCATCTGAAGGATTGTGTATATTAGCTCAATTACGGAAATGGACATTTCTAAGTAGATTTGAAGAGGTGGAATGAAAAACTTAACATCAGAGGAGGGCAAAACTTTTTAGCATAGAAGCTGCTTGTTTTTATCTGAATATTCAGTTTTGAGCAATTGAGACTGGCATCTGTGCAAATTTGTTTCAAAGCCACTCTTGTTCTGATCCTGATCTGGCATGACAAACTGAAAGATGACCTTAGTTTTGTCGTCTTGGAAATGTTACTCATGCATTTGCAGATTATAGAACTGGCAAACAGCCTTTGGTGTCTCTACCATTTTGCCATCTGTGGTGCAGAAACAAAGACACTTTCAGATGGAGTTGTTGAAGGCGGACACGTTTCTTACATTGTGCTAACCAACAGGAAAACATGGTGTTCTGTTGGTCAAATGAGAGAGAAATATTTTTATGTCCGTCCATCTGTCTGTCTATGGATGCCCCCTGTGCTACATTCAGTCACTCTTTATCTGGAAACTATGGATAAACAGATCAGCTTCACAGCTTAAAATTTAGAGAATGCAGAGAAAGATATCCCTTTCCTTCAGTGGCCCATTGATACTTACTATTACTGCATCTTAGACAACGACTTGCAGCAGGACCAAGACTTCTGTATTTTTTCTGCCAAAGTTTCATGGCCACCAAAAAAGGCTAACCCCTGAGGGCAGGAAATAAAAGTACTCTGGAGTCTAGACTCAGTCTAGACTACAGAGTACTGCAACATATTCCCAGGTGACCAGTGTTTTTAAAAACGTTCCTCCTTTAAAAAAAAACAGACAGACAGACACACACACACACACACACACATATATATATATATATATATATATA
>JABUIW010000156.1:6585399-6622602 GCA_013363375.1 Menidia beryllina
TAAATTCAACCCAAAAAAACCTGCTTCCAAATTAAGGTTAAGCTAAAGGACCACCAACACAATCAAGAGCAGCTCAGATGGCTCTGCATTTCTCTTATTTTTGCTTTCGAAGTATGTCGCACTGCTGCTTTATGTTCAAAGCCATGTTGGAACCCAGTTTCTGAACAGCAAACACTTTTTCACATTTGCAGAGCGTTCGGGGGTCTGATTTGGGTCTGTGACAGCTTTGATGTAAAAAAGAAAACACGAGCACTCCAGCAAGTTTGGTGGGGGTGAGGGAGGAAGGAATAGATTTTTAACCAACAACATGATTTGTGACCCTTGGTTGTTACACTTCCACAACAGTGAACATTCAGAAGCGGGATTAAACCTTAATAGGAGCTGACACTCTGGTACACAGGACCTGGTTTACGGAACATTGTTAGAAAGAGGGTGCTTAGTCTCTATTTCCCTGGATATCTCTGGGCATGTTTTGCCAGTTTTTCTCCCTCCAACTCTTTCTCTGCCTTCTTTCGTTGATTGTTAGCATCTGACGAGACATGCTTGGCCTACACTCTGGCCCTCTGAATTATTTATCAGCCTCTTGTCCAGTTAAATGGGTACAGCGGACTCAACCAGCTGTCTTGTGCACTGGAGGTGCACGCTGCCCTTGGCGGCTCTCTGTGACTCCGCCGTCCAGCCAACAGAATATTTTGAACACATGAGTTGCTCCAATGCAGAAGGGACCCACCGGATCAGCAGATGATGTAAAAAAAATAAGTCCAAGTGCAATATTTGAGCTGAAGAAAAAAAAATAAAAAAAGGTTTCATCAGAGGGTGATTTAAGATCAGGTAAGTTTTTCATTTAGTCATAATTATCAAAGATAGACCACCTAAAAATAAAGTGAGAAGTCATCTGCAGAAATATATAAAGGCAGAAAAGCAAGCAAATGCTATTTGAGGTTCTGTTTTAACCATAAAAATTAAGAATCAACAGTGGTAAATTGCCAGCTTGACCCTTTGATGTGCATCATGAGTCCATGATTGAAGGTAGTTGTCTTTGTCAATCAAATTAATTTGAAATTTGTGTCACGTTGGACTGATGGGTAAAGATAGATAGTTTTTTTTGCTTTGACTTGAAGTCAGCTGTGTTGAGTGAATGTCACTTGTTATCAAACCTAATTTTCCTCAAAGTGTTTTAAAAGTATATATACATTCCAGTTGCTTTGTTTTTCCACCAACATTCCCAATAAATGTTGTCGTGTTAATTTGGGAACCTGGATGCCACCTGCTTTCCTGTCTTTGTGTTGATTGGAAATGACTGAATGAAATGACCTGTTTTAATTCCAATGAAATCAAATGACACGCTGCAGTCACAGAAACGCTGGACCCTAATGAAAATGGAACCGCCTCGCTGGTAACCCAGCTGTGGAACCACTGAAGCGTCTGGGGCTATATGTGGGTTCTGACAGGCCCGGCAAGGCTTGGTCATTATGAATTTGGAAAGTTTGTGCTTTACTGATTTAATATCTACAGACGCCTCTTGTTTTTCTTAGTTTTTTTTTTATACGTTTTAGGGAAATTTTCAGCGATTTATTGATGCATGCCAACATAAATAGAGATTCCGGAACAGGAGTTTGTGCTGATCACCTTTATTCTCCAACACAAGAAGTGAAGGCAGTGGGTGGAAAAACACGTGATCTAAAATGAAATCTCTCTTCTCCACCCACAGTGTCCACCTCTACTACCTTTTTCCCAGTTTAGAAGAGGGGGGCCTGGCCACCTACAGAACAGCCATCGTTCAGAACCAGCACCTAGCTATGCTAGCGAAGGTAAACCTCCCTCCCTCCTCCCTCTGTGAATAAAGTTGTCATCTTCAAGTCATAATGATGTGACCGAATGTGTTTTTGTCATCTGTCTTCATGTCTTCACTTTGCTACTTTTCTAAATATTTTGTCTTGCTGGCATCCCCACCTTTTTAAAAAAGTTGTTGTTTTGGAGGATCAGACTGGTGCCGCTGTGATTCTTTCTGGATCACGCTCCAGTTCCGTTATCTCCTGGCCCCCTCGATCCCCTCCTCCGGCCTCTCTCACACTCTTGCCGGTAGCGGTGCACAACCCGGCCGCACTCACTGGCACGTTTGTAAAGAACACAAACAATAATCGGCCTGCGATGTGGAGAAAGCAATTAAAAACTCCAATCTTTCATGTTGCTCCCTGCTGAATACAAAGATGCAGCCGCCCGAATCTGCATTAGTGCCGTGAAGGAGTTGGGCTTGTTTCAATTTGCCGCTCGCAGTAAAGTGAGTGTGATACAGTGTTCGGCATTGCCAGGTTGTTTACCACGCCGCTCTAAAGCCGTCTCCTCAAGAACACTCGCAATTATCTTTAAAAAAAAATATCTTCAGTGAGCAACAGCACAACCTGCCACTTCACTCAGATGGCTTAAAAGTCTGAACGGGTTCCTTTTGAACTGCAGTTTTTTTTTTTTTTTTTGTGAATTGTGATTTAATTTGTGGTTGCAATCATGGGGGGTGGGATACCACCAACAGTTATCAGCCATAATTAAAAAGCCCCCTTACTGGTTTCTGTCTGTAGTGGGCTGCCAGAAGAGTCAATTTAGGCTGCCTTTGACTTAGCTCAGAGTGTTTTCTAAAGGTTTGTCAGAGCCTCCGTCAGACCTTTAACAAAGGCTCTTTACATTAAATGCAGACTGTGCAGATTCCCAATAGTTGTGACGTCTGTTCCCACAAACTTTACAGCCCCATTTCAGCCTTGTTTTTCCCCAAAAATGCAAAAGTTCAGGGACATAAAAAAATCTGCAAACATCAGAGAGGGATCATCTGCATTCAAAGTGGAATTTAATTTAATATCATTTCACTAATTGCATTGACTGATTGTGCAAATCATTAGATTGAACTCTCTTTTTTTACACATTTCTATAATGAAAAATTGGAATAATCCAGAGAAGTTTTGAAGGAGCTAAAACCATCAAAACCATTTGTTTAATAGCTTTGTGAGTGTAGTATTACACAGAACATTAATTCCAGAAGAAGATCCAACTTCCAGGCTATGACTTTGGCTCAAATGATCATCCTGTTAAATGAATGAGGACACGCTCTGGAAGTGTACCTGTTTGTAGGCTTTAGTAATGCATGGGCAGTAAATGTGGGATTGTTGTTTCAGCTCTCACATCAGTGGACTGAGCAGGTCAGAGCCTCTTGTCTGCGTATTTGTGGCACTGATATTCTTTTTTTTTTTTTACTGTAATGAGAAGCCGCCCACTGAAAGAATTACTTTTCAGAGTGAATGAAGGTCACCAACGGACAATTTCACATTTCATCTTGGGATTATCTGCCATGTCTGTGAGTGTGTGTCTGTGTGGGCTTGCGTGCGCTTGCATCCCTGTGTGTGACACCCCTCTGCCGGCTTAGTGCACCGCGCTGCAGCTGGACAACACACCAGCACATCTGTCAATGCCATGATGTACAACCTTTTTCAGCTAGGGCAGTCTGTCTTCCACATTTCCCTAATGTTCCTTTTTTCTCCTCCTTCTGCTCTTTTTTAACTGGCGTCTTACCATGTGTGCGTGTGGTCCCTTTCTGTAAAACGAAAGCAGAAGCAATAGCTCTTTTCAGGTGGATGCGTCAGTGGTGGCGGTGGCCTGTTCTGAATGTGTCTCGTCTTTTCCAGAAACTGGAACTGGACCGCTTCATGCTCTATGCCCATGGACCAGACCTGTGCCGGGAGTCGGACCTGCGGCACGCCATGGCCAACTGCTTTGAGGCTCTCATCGGTGAGGCTCCCTCTAATGAAAACAGAGGCCTGGATGAGGCAGAAAAAAGGGGAAGTCATTTTGGGTGAACTAAATATGTTAAGTTCTGTGGGTTTAATATCCATTTTTGTTCAGCTCAGCTTATAACAAATGCTGCTATCTATAAATGTGTAATTCACCTGATTCACGTGCTTTAGTTATCGTCCAACTCAGGTTTTAGTTGTGTAAATAACCACACATCTGCCGTGTGTGTGGCTCGGTGAACATTTTTACAGCTTTATTGATCTCAGTTGACGCCGCTTGACCTGTGTCTGACACATGACTGGACACGCCGGCCCCCAGACCCCTGCGTTTGCGCGTCGATAACCACAAACAAACGCAGACAAACAATGCCGCGTGGCGACGCGCCCTTCCTCGTCCCGCCACATGGGCAGCGCCAGGCTGAGCCTCGCTCCTGGAGAGCCGCAGAGTCGGCAGCTTTTCTCATCTTATCACCATCTTGATTGAACCAGTTCAGTCATCTCTAAGCTCTACTGATGTCAGATATAGAAAGTGGGTGGCTTTAAAGCGATCATCTTTGTACCTCCCTTTTCCCCCCCTCTCTGCGCCAGGAGCAGCAGTGCACGCTGAGCGGCGGGGAAAGTGCTGACTGGCACCACGGCCCCTTGTCGGCCCGGGGGCCCGATACTTGTAACGGGTTCATTATCGGCAGAGACAAAGTCATAATCTATTCTGTCCTGTGGCTGTCGCCGCCTCATTTCTGCACACATCCAAGCACGAAGCAGCAGGGCCGCGACACCACCGCCCCGTCTCTCTTTCTCTTTCTGCTCCGTCGTCTCCTGTCTGAAATTTCAGCTAAATAATGAATAAAAGAATGAATTTAATCTAGCTCATATACTTCCTAACAAACAACAACAGCATCCTGTCACAGTGAATAATTGAAAATGGATCAGACTGAAGCCAAAGCTCATATCTGCATATCCCGAGCAAAGAAACGCCAAATACAATGCGTGACTGTATGCTGCATACATTTAACCGTTTTCACTGTAATCCATTCCTTTAATGCAGTTTAAACGCAATTTCCATATGCATAAAGCTCAGACATTTTCACCTCAAATACAAATAGTTCATTGACTGTGTGATGCAGAAATGTGCAGGAGGCGGGTTAAAGCTGTCCTGCAGTACACCAACCTTTCACTGAGCTGATGCAGACCGGGATTTCTGGAAGTTTTTCTGGGCACATGCAGTGGTTTCCAGGACAGAGTCACCTTTGTTTTTAATGCTGAGCTTCCTGTGGGCCTGAAGGTTGCAGATGACCACCGCTGATGTTAAGGCTGCATCCCTGTTTACAGAGATTTGTCAAGACCCTCTGAATGTATTGATATTATGTGGTTATTATTACTAAACATTAGCAATGTCTCAGAAAGAATGCATTTTTTTTACCGTCATTTTAAACTTTTCCTATTTCCTTAAAGAGGTTAAACATGGAAAGATACTCTTTTTATAGCCTTGTATCTTGCAACCAACCTTTTGCTCATTACCATGATTTGATGCAAACTGTCCCCCTGTCCACCCGTTACTGCCCCTGTGGAATGGTTACACACAGAAAGCTAGTTCACACCTTGGATAAAACCTATGAAGTAGAAAATAACAATTCATTTTGAATATTTAAGCTGCAAAAGCGTTTCTTTGTGAAGTATTTTCAACAGTCTACATATGTTATTCTAAAAGCTCTTCTCATGACTTTAACCATTGGCTGTTATTCTTTTGTTTTCCACACATTTCCACTCATTTGTGGAGTGTGTTTTACACCAAGATTTCCGATTCAGTGAAGACAGCCAATAGTTTCAGAACATATCTCTTAAATAGCTTCAAACAAAATGTGAGATCTGTAATCACTCCTGAAAATGGGATTTATATAACCGTGACCCCCCCCATCATTGTCACTCATAGCAGACACGTGCTGAGGATCACAACAGGCAGATATACACATGAACTTAAGCCGTTCAGTCATTTATATTGCGAACAGTTTCTGATGTTACCTCTCTTTTGTCACCAATCCTGTCATCTTTTTTTTCCATGCAGACACCTCTTTAAAGACCTTGTTGTTAGGCTGTCTGTCTGCACCCTCCCTTCTCTCTGACGTACTCTTTAAGTCTCTCTGGTCCTCGCTGCCTCCCTCTCCCAGAATCATAAGCTCATCATGAGTCACGCTGCCTCTCTGTCATCTCTTCCCGTCGTCACCCACGTGCCCTCCGACTGTCTCACCAAACCGAGCATTGTCTCCTCATGAGATCAACTCGGAGTGTCTGCGCCTGTTGTAGGATGCTTCGATGGGACGCACAGACCTGTCATTTCATCTTGGAGTGGGACGCCTCTTCTGACAGAGTCATCAAACCCCCACTTTCTCAAAAGCAGCAGGTGCCACGCTGACAGACTTGCTCTTACCCATGCATCTCCGTCTTGTTTTGTGAAGTTAGCGTGATTTCTTTTGATATTTTCTCCTGCTTTTTAACAGCGTGCACAAGCATAGACTTCAGATAGACTTCTTTCCTCAGACCTTTTCAAAACTAAGATGGAATGTGACACACTCATAATATTTCCAAAGCTCTGGCAGATAGCTTTAACGGCTCACAATACATGTTTTCTGACCTTTCTTTTATTTGTTTTTCTGCCACACTGACTGTTGAACCCAGGCTGCGTCGGAACGGCAGATAATCTCCTGCTTTGCATGGGCAAAGCTTTCTCTCTATGGAGCGGAGAACGCTTCTATCTCCTAACCCTGAGGCAGGGCCATTCTCCGCTCGAGACAGTCAGGGAGAGAAAGAAGGCGAGAGAGCCAGAGAGAGGAGGAATGGTGGGAGAGCTGTAGAGGAATGGAAAGTGAAGGCATCTGCAATGCAAATGGGTGCCCTGCAACCCTGAATAATTCAAAGTGTTGAATGGAAATCTTGCTTTTCTGATCCCCTGTCATTAACTTCTGCCGGAGTGGGCCATTCTCATTTGGGCTCTTTTGGCCTGCACGCCTCCTATTCTGTACACCCACCTCCTCTCTTTCCTCTCTCTTTTTCTCACCCTCCTTTTCTGTACTTTAACTCGTTTGCCCACTTTAAGTCTTCCTCTTTAGAAACGTCTTTCTTGGTCTGCGTATTCATAGAAAGTCTGCTCGCCTGTTGCCCTCCCTTTTCCCGCTCAGGTCCTCTTCACTGATAAGCAACGTCGCTTCCTTCCGACTGAAGAGTTTGCAAAGAATTGGGAAGAAGAAAAGAGGCCCCGCTCTGTTTTTATGGCCCTAATTTCCTTGTACAGTTGATCTGTGGATTATACGCTGCCAGGAGCCATGGGGGATACAGATGGTGAACCTTTGTAAGGCCTCTCTCTAAGCTCGTACCTATTAAAAGAACGCAGAGAAAGGATTATCTCTCACTTGCTGAATATCAGATTCACACACAATGTGCCCGGTGTATTCATTCAAAAAGCAGCGCTCCCTTTGTTAATTGCAGCGGCAGCAGTGATGGAGTTGGCTTCTCTTTTTTTTTTTTGTTTCTCCATTTCAATCCCTGCCTTTCGTTGCTCTCAAGCTGCAGTGGTGGAAATTCTATTTCCATTTTCTGGTTTTGTTTATTTCTTTATCTCTAATGTGTTGGTTTCTGTGTCCGTCTGCTACTTCAGCCCCCATTGAGCTGAGAGGGAGCGGCTTAATATATTATTTGATGGATTAGAGCCTGAGCGTTTTTGAATAATTCATTCTAGGTTATTAATGTGACTGTCAGCCGCTGGTGTTTCATATGCCCCTGACTCTGGGTTTTTATTGGTCACTGAAAGCCTACAGACATTGGAATTCTATTGCTAAACATAACACTGTACCTTTGTTGTCAGTCTCAGACATGTGACAATAGATGCTGGCCTTCTGCGGTGACTGACACCGAACAGACTCCGGGTCAGGACTAGCTTGATTTTGATAGACTTTCTTAAGGACTTCACTTTCAGATCCTCTTCATCTGCTGTGCATAGTTTTTTAAGGCCCAACACAGTTGGGCAGTTTTGGACACGTTCACCATGCTGTCATATGAATGATTTCAGCAAATAGCTCTTTAGAAATCAGCTTGTTACTGCAAAAATCCTATTTTCAGCCTTTCATGTTTCGCATTGTTCTCAGATAATACAAAAAAAGATGTGTCTATGTGACATCCTAGTAACAAAGTGTCCAAAGATAATTTTAAATTGGTTCTCTGCTTTTCTGCTTAAATGACTCATTGGTAAATTTTAAGTGACAAACAAAAAGCTTTTTCTGGACACAAAAGGTCAGTGAAAAAGCAGTCAATGTCATAAGAAAGCCTTGAGAACTGTTACTCAAGACCACTTAAAAGGACGATAAGGCGTATTAAAGTCACATAAAGAAAAGGGGGGTGGCTCACGCAGATATTTGCACAGCAACTTGTTTCTGGCACATTCGATAAAGGTAGGAAAAAGTTCCATTTTATATTTTTCCTCAGGTTTTGTGGGTGTGAGCAGGCCACTGTGTTCTCTGTGCACACTCAGTGTGATTGTTCATGTATATTTATCTGAGATGAACTGCAGCCCTTTTTGTTCTGGTTTCTCTGTCGGGGCCGACAGCTCTGTGGGCCGAATAAATGCAGGAGCTCTGAGACTGCAGAGCGATTTAGCCAGGGCATGATGTTACTGCAAGATGAGCTGTGGAGAGTTGCCAGCACATACGATAATTGCCAGTTGAGTTGGCTCTGTGTCTTTGTGGAGTGGTGCGTATTCAGATCATCTGCTCCCGCTTTGCCGGTTGATGAGGTTGACTGAAGTGCACAGATCTCTGTTTAATGATTGCAGCAAGTTGGGTGTTTGATTGGATTGCTTTGGGCTGGACTTTTAGCAGACAGCCTCCTTGTCAGGAGTGTTCTCGCCAGGCTTCATCTTGGTTTCCTCATCCGCAGGCCCTTTGATTGACACCAAAGGTGTTGCTTTTAGATTTTTTTAATACGCTTTGAAATCCCTGGAGGCTCTCTTGGTTTCCCACTGCTTACCTCCACATTCTGCTTCCACGCAGAAGAAGTTCTGGAAATCTAAGAAGAAAACTTTGAATTAAACAACTTTGAGGCCTCCCTTTAGTCAACTTTCCAGATCTGTCTTGTCATCAGAACATGAAGGAGGCTGCCTTCCAGCCCCACCCATTCCATCCCAGCCTCAGAGCTCACACACAAATGCCTTTTAGTCACAGTTGAAAGACATTAAGAATGCGGCTGATGGAGGGAGATCTTACCCCCCACACAGCTGGCCTCCAGAGGAAACATCTGCTGCGTAGCAGTGTTTAGAGCCGAGGTCCAACAATATGCTAAAACCACAACTTTCAGTGCTGATGCTTGAAGGGACACATTTTGCAAAAGAACCCCTCCTGTCTGCGGAGCCTCCCGTGGTCGGCCTGAGAGAGGCGCTCGCTGTTATGTCAAGTCAGCAGACGGTTCGTCTTCTCATGCTCATCTGCAGGGGCTTTAGTGGCTTTCTGTGTTTGTGGACTCACATGCTGATTTACAGGCTTGTTGTTTTTGGATGGGCACACGGGCAGGAAATGTTTTGTTTTTTTTAGCTCCCTGCCCCCATGGCAAAAAATCCCAAACTGCCTTCGGTATTTTCCTGCTCCTGTATTTTATATTAATAAAAGTGAGCGTTGGGGGAGACAAAGCTGACAGGCTTAATCACATTCTCTGAACATCTGGGCAAAGGCTGTTAGTAATTTTCCATCCTGTTTCCAAGTAAATGGCATAAAAAGAAGAGAGTAGGAGAGCATTTGTTTTTTCTTGGTGCTAGGTGGTGTGTTTGTATTTCTTTATGGTTTCGGTTATGTGGGCTGCGTCCTTACTGCTTGTTTTTGTGTGTGTGTGTGTGTGTGTGTGTGTGTGTGTGTGTGTGTGTGTGTGTGTGTGTGTGTGTGTGTGTTTGTGTGTGTGTGTGAGTTCGTAAATGGCCTGTTAGCCATCTGAAAGCAGTTTCCTCTCCTCAGATGATGAATCCCTCATATGTTTTTGATGTCGTCCATGAAAGCAGTTTGTGCATTTAGACTTGCGACCGCACCGCGCCCCATTTCCACCGGCTCATTTATGCTCATAATAAAAACCACCGCACGATTGTATACCCAATTTGCCAGGTGGTTATTGCTTTCTAAATTGAATGAGCCACCCTAAGTGTGATGGTTTAGACGTTGGAGGTGGCATTAAGGCACCGTGATGGTTCCACTGATTTTAGCAGAAACCGAAGAAGAGCCAAATAACAAAAGGCACAAAAGAGAGTCGACTGGTGAAAAGAAGTTGCACCTGAGTGATCTGGAGAGGCTGCGCACTGTTCCTATGCAGAGAAAACAAAACTGAATACTCCTTCTTTGCTTGTAGCACTTGCAGCATTCTGCTGCTAAAACTGTCAGCAGTGAACAGATTTTACAGATATTTCCATGCAGATGCATTTGTTTGTTGTTGTCCATAGTTTAGTTGTCTCAGTGAGTTAGGAAGTGCATTTCATTTCAACCGGCGTCTCTCAGGAATGCTGTTCTCTGCTCGTGAATGTTGGGAGGTAGAAACAGACTTATCTGGCATACCGGCTGGAAACCGCTCATCTCAGATTACTTGGTACAGTCAGCGTATGCACTGACCTGACAGTTGTTCCAACAACAAGCCAACAACTCTGCTGAATAGGTGTCACACCACACTGTATACTAACCACCAAAGGATTCCTGGGGGTTGCTTTTCTGTCCTGCCCATTTATCACCAGTAACTGACACAATAAACACTTTGCGCTCTGTCAGATGTCAGTGGTGTTAAAATGAAGTCCCCTTCATGCCTTATAAGTTATTTAACCCATTTATAGAGAGGAACTCCTCCCTCACCGCTTGTCAAAGGGAGGAGGAGGTAGCAAACACTGTTTGTGTAATCCTGCCTTCCAAAGCAGGCTTTGATTGATCCACAAGTTATGGAAAAATGGTGCAATTAGTCTACAGACATCTCAGAGCACCGGGCTAATGGATAGGTCTCCAGCGCAGAAAAATAAATTAAGGCATCAAATTTGTTTCCTCTTGGTCTACTCGACAACTTCATGAGACAAACATAGGTTAGTTTTTCTCAAGCTGACTACCAATAATGTAGTCCAAATGCAGTCCTCCTCTCCACAGTGTTCATAGAGGAGACTCTGCATGACTCCTGCCCATGGGTCTGTCTCTAATTCCCATGCTTAATAGTATCTACACATGTGACACAGGCTCCCAGCTCACGCATAAGGTTTATTTTGACCTTCGCTTGTTCCATCGCACCATCTTTTCCTATGCAAGCACCACCTCCTCTTCCTCCTTCTGCTGCTCCTGACAGAAGGGAGGTGAATCTGCGCAGGAACCCTGAGGTCATTTCTCCGTCATAAAGCAATAAAAAATTCACTCCTACTTTTAATAAAGCAATTATAATTCATTGCCGAGCTCAATTAATTTGAAGTTTCCCATTAGGAGAGAAGTCAGAAACTGCCTCAGAATTAGCCGAAATATTTTGCAGCAGTGATGCGCTGTTGGAACGGACGGCCTTCTCAGGAGCTTAAATCAGTGTGGGGTCATGTACTGTTTCAGACGTTATTCAAAGCTTTGAATTTAATGTACACTGCATCAAAGAAGTGATTGCGTTGATTTTAACCATCCTTTTCTTTTCCAGGGGCTGTGTATTTGGAGGGAGGCTTGGAGGAGGCCCGCCAGCTCTTTGGTAGACTGCTTTTTAACAGCGAGGTATGTGGAGGGGCTGGGGGGGTGGAGTGGGGGTTCTGATTTGGGTACTGCCTTTTGCTACGCTGTAGTTTCATCCAAGAAATTTGCAGGGGCATGTGTATTTTTCCTTTTCAGTTGCAGAGTGGAGCTTCAGACACGCTAGATAGGATTTTCTCATTTCGATCTGTGGAAGACGTTTCCATCTCCTTTATTCACTCAAACCCACACACTGAATGTATTGGCAACGTACCCCACGTCGCTCTCCTGAAAGGCTCTACCAGCTCCTGAGCCTGAGATCTCACTAAATCTACCTTTTTCTTTTTTTTTTTTTTATTATGCTGTATACTGTTGACTAATTACACAAGGAGAAAACAATGAGACTGGGAGAAACAAAGGAAGTCAGGGTGAACGCTGAGCATGGATGGTTTCACTAGGAAAAAGAACCGGAGGTGTGGATCATTGTGCTTTGCCAGACTTGAGTGGGACACCTGCTATTGTTTGCATGCCTGTGTGAGTAAGATCAGCGGGCATGGATAATTGACAAACGAGTGAGTGTTTGCATTTATCTTGGCGAGAATTCTTATGAATCAGTTAAATGCCTTACAGCTCATCGGGTTTGTACCAGCCGGCGTGGTTCTAATTGACGATTGAGGTTGTTTGTCTGAGATTCAGTCAGTGACTCCCACACACTCTGTGACATCTATCAGACATGTTTGATAGAAATCAGTCATCTTTGAGAGACAAATTGGAGGAGTCAGGGGTGAATCAGTTAAGGATTGTCATTAAGCGTATTTGCTGTGAGAAGCATAGAATGACACTGAAACATGTACCAGCATTACAGGGGCAGTCATGTTTCTTTCTGTAGTTTACATGATTTTTTCCATGAGTTTTATAAGAATTATGTTTTTTCGTTTCGTCAACACATTTGGCCTTGAATTTTCCGTGTTTGCTTGGCTAAATTATCTGCAATTTACTGCATGGCCAACCTGTGTGTTGGCGTCCTGTCTCTGTGTGGGAAGCTGACTTCAATGTTTCTGTCGTCCTTTGTCCATGGAAGTACACAAGAGGAGCTTTTGAGCTGCTTCAGCACACATAGGTCTACATTCTATGAAAAAGAGATTCCCTTCTAAAGATTATTTTTGGCGACTCTTGAACATATGTCGATGGAAAAGCTGCACAACTTAATTTTTTTTATTATACAGGGCTGTAAAGGCAAATTGAGGTACAGTGTGCTAAAGCCTTATTTGAAAACATTATTCACCTACCCAAAGAAATACCACTTTCTTTTATGGGTAAGAAAATCAAGTTTTGATACAAAAGTTAATTTTACGAACTTCTTTTTCATAGTGGCACATCAGATTTTCAATAGAAGTTTTTTTCCTGTTGTAATTTCCAAAAGAAATTGTGAGACTCTGATATAAAACACAACCAAAGTAGCCAATGAGTTAGACAGCAGATGCAGAATTATTTCACGTTCTCAAAATTTGATGGAATGGTCATACATTGTATGTAATGAATAAAGGTTAGAACATAAAATAAAGATTATTTCACAATATGTACGATTGATTGGGAGGAAGGCTGAAGAGGATCAGTCTGGACAGGAACTGGATCATACGACACTGAATCATCAGTAATCATTCTGTAATCTCTTTGCTCTTTAACCTGAACAACAACATTTATTAGTAGGTAGAAGTTGCAGAGGAGGATAAAGTGTTTTTTAATGACGTAATAAAGAGTTGAATCGTTGTAAGGAAAGAGTTGCAGGTATATCTACTCCCTCTTTAGCAACCCAACGTATGAAGAGAGACGGTGAATAGAAAATCAAGACACACTTTCACATTGGGTATAAAATGTGGATAAGCTTTCTAAAATATATTCATTACCCTGCTACTAAGGTGGCTTGATTCATTTTAGGGGCGTCTAAAAATAAACTGCAACATGTAAAATGACATGACGCAGTTTTTCCTGGAGCCAGAACAGACTCGTGTTTACTTAGATGAGAAATACAATCCCAGATATTTCAATAGTTTAAGGTTTAAGCACAGTCCCTTTCTTCTTTTCATGGTTAATAATACAAGCACCCCGCAGTAATTTTAAGTAAATTTTTTCTTTATTCTTTCTAGTAGCTTTTTAAAAAGACTGCCTCACATTTGCGCTGCGACAGAATGGAAACTAAGCTATTGGAATGAAAACAGAAACCTGCAACACAGGTACATGGGACAGGTCATCAGTTTTTTACAGGACCAAGAACATCTGTCCTGAACGTGTTTTGGATCTGGTTTAGGATCCATTCTATTTAAATAAAGGGAAAAATGTCAGCTTTTTTTTTTCATCCTCCAACCTAAACTGGCATTTGGAAGAAGACTTGGGATTTGAAAAGTTTATTATTGATAAAACTGAAGTACAAGAGCAAGTTGCTCTGTCCAAGTTCTGCTCTGGGAGCCAATGAGAAGCTAAAGTAAAGAAGAAAAAAAAAAGATTTTTATCCTGACAGCTTGATCTACTGGCTGAAATGCATTATAGCATTCATACATCCATCCATCCATCCACTATCGTTCCCGCTTATTCCCTGCCTGTATCATTCTTGGTGGGTAATTGCAAAAAGATATCTGCACATAAGAGTAGTTGTTGTTGTAATTTCCATAAAACCACCATCAGCCATGGTGGAACTCCAGTATTTCTACATTTTTTTTTTTTTTTTTTAAACTTGCCCATGTCACATTTTTGTTTGAGTGCAGCGTCTTCAGGCTGAATGCTGGTGAGGGTTGAGCTTGTTTTTTTCTTTCTTTTAGCTTTTAAGGAATTCAGAAAAAGATAAAACCCAGATATTTTATTTGCACATGACAGAAACTTTGATAAAAATTGTCATTTTCAACCTAACTTTGAACATTTTCAGACTTTTAGATGGAAGATTGAAATAGTGTGGTTGGTCAGCCCCCTGCTGAATCCTCATGTTGGCTGCTCTGTTGCACAAAACTGAGCGGAGACAGATGGACAAAGAGCGCAGAGCCGTTTGGTATGATGGTTCTGGGAATGGGGAGATAGATAGAGAGGGAGATCTGCTGAACCTTTTCATCCTTCTGTATTTCTGCTTTAACATGTCAAAATAGGTCTTTACACTGCACATTGCTAAGCTAATGAGATGCGGTAGAAACCGTCGTATCGCACCGTGGAAGGTTCCCAGTTGCTGCTCTGGTATTCCATTCACACGCGGCTGATCAGACCCATATCCTCCAGCCGCACAAAAGGAAGCCGTCTGATGCCTCTCTTTTGCTCCCTCTTTTGCTCTGTCTTACCCACCCCCATCCCCCCCCAGAATCCTTTGCATTCTATCCTCTCCTGAGCACTCCAGGATGTTATTACTCCCTCAGATGTTTCACTGTGGCCACCTTATAACAAGTCAAAACAAAAGCCTCACAACTCGGAGGGAGGGGAATGCGAAAATCTAAAACAAAGCATGCATATAATTTACCACCTCAAGACCAGTCAGACAAAAAAACAAAATAAATTCCACAGTTTTTCTTTCACCTCCTGTGCTGTTCCCTCATTGGCACTGCATTCCTAGCTTTAGCAAAACAGTTATTTCCGTCCCCCTTGTTTTTCACCTTTACTGGCACCGGTTCCAAAACAGCGGGGCTCTTGCCTGGGATGGAATCTAGCTCCATTGCGCACAGAAGCCTCGAGGAGACAATAGATGCTAATTTGCTAATGACATTACTGTGGGGGTTATTAAAGCATCAACAGAGAGGCAGGACGCGTCTTCTTCGGGGGAAGCTGCTTGATCGCTCGCAACCTGGACTCGACTGTAGAACAATATTGCAGAGAAAGATGTTGATGCCCCAGCGCTGTCCTGAGGGAAGGGCCTCTTTTAGGAGCAATCATCATAATGATCTTGTGTCCCATGGGCTAATCTGTTCGATTTTATTAACAGCACACAAGAAAACACTCAAACACCAAATCCAAAAAAGGTTGCTGTGACAACTAAAACGGTCACCATGGTGCTGAGATAATGACTTTTGGTAACAGCTTTCTTCCCGTCTGTCTCACAGTTACGTGCAGGACCTAAAATGTGGACTCAGGTTTGTGTTCATTTAATCACAGATTATTCAAAACGTGCAGTAAGAGTTGGACGTTTTCGGGAAAGAGGGTGTTAGTCCCCCAGCCCCCAATTCATCACATCATTTCCATATTGCGCAAAGAGGTTTGCTGAGGGATTTCTTGTGATCTTTCTAAACATGATGGTTTTCATGCAAACTTTAATATCCGCTTGAATCTGAATCTGAAAATGGAAACATTTCCCAAGGTCAGACTTTCAGTTTTTGTTAGAGACAGGTTTGTGTGCATGTTCGAAGTCTAATAGAAGATGAATATCAACTTTGTGAGGCTCACTGCAGAGTTTCATTGTGAAAGACGCTTCCACACTCACAATGTGGAGAGAACTGACAGCAGTGGCCACTGTGCAATAAATAAACACTGCAACCTTATTTTAAACATTTCCTATCCCTTCAACTGTTCTTGAATACGTTCTGAAGTAAGGGTGAGCTTAACTCTTTGTAGACTGGCAGAATGCGCTAGGATTACACACGGGTGATTAACTTCCAAAACGTGAAGGCCAACTCGCTGGTTTCTGTCGTCATTACAGCGCACTCTCCCTAGATTTGTTCAATTTCATTCTTTAGGTCTTAAAAAAAGTACAATTGACTTGTGTTTTCATCCAGCTGTTCTTAACCTTGTAGTTGCTCTTCTCCGTATTCAGTGAGCACACTTTGTCCTATTGCAGCCGTAGCTGATATTTCCCGTGTGTGAATAGGAGTGTGTGCGCCTTTTTCACTATGGCCTTGGTTTGCCAATGGTTCCGAGAATGAACGCATTCACTCATTCACAGGCCATTTTCCACTTGCCTTCGCTGTAATGCTTACTGGAACTCGAAAAGCTGCTCTCTTTACATTAACTGTAAATGAGACACACTGAAGAATCCGGGTACGAACCTATTTGTCAGATCACCTTGACCATTTTCTGAAGAAGCCTCTGTTTTCATCTGCCTTTATGCTGATATTGAACAGCGATGCTGTCTTTCATCGATCTCTGGGCTGCACTGCCCTGTTTGATGGATTGATTGGCAGCCTGTAGCAAGAGACCAATTTGTCAGAGAGCACTGGACCTTGTCAGAGAAGAACACCATCATGCCCCAATCATTGATGGGCTACAATCTCCAGGGGTTGTGTGTGTGTGTTGTGTGTGTTTTGGGTGTCTGAATGGAGGCTATAGTGCTGTTGACTATTCTCGGTTGGCTTGTTGAAGCTCAAACATGTTCAAATGCGAGTTTGGGTCTTGAATCCCTCGTTGGGAGAGCAACTCTGATGAAAGCCCACCTGTAAAAATGGAGATTATAGGCAATATCAACCAGCCTGCCTTTCATTTAGCTTTTAATTTCGGCTCTCATTACGTGGGGCCATTTGACAGCCAAATAAACATGTTTGCAGTTCCTTTTTTTTTTCCTTCTCCCCATTTGTTGCTCCAGAGTTATATCCTCCAAATGGCTGTGATTCAGCTGCTGCACATGATGATTTGCGCTCCCAGTAATTATACCTTCCCTGTTCTGGAGGAGAGAAAGAAGGGAGGGAGAAAAAAACTGTTGTTATTCTTAAATCCCCACTCGATGCCGGCTTAATCATTGTCTGCCTTGTCTTTGGAATGGCTGTAATTGAAACATTAGCTGTTCGGGTCTATATTCAGCGTGTGGGCGGATCATGTGTGCCCCGTGGATGGATTTTAATCACTAGCCTCGATCACAAGCCGATGCTACCTCTATGTACTTCAGTTTTCTCTTAGTTTTTTTTAGTTTTTTTTTTTATACCTCTCTCCCGTTTAAATGCTTTGAGTTTCCCTTATCTTGTTCTCTTTATTGCACACCTGCTTGTGTTTGGTTGAGCAACCCTCTCGTGTATTTGAGAGCAAAGTGTGGGATGGCAGCATCGCTCTGAAAACATGTGATCCATTAGCCAGTTCTATTGACATCCTTTAAGTGATCTTCACAGCCTGTAACACATGTATTCACAAGCGAGCCATGAGTTGACTTAATACTTGCTCCTTATTTAGTGCTTTCCAGCTCAAGTCCCAGACTTAGATACAAGCAACCAAAGGTAAGCATTTACTCAAATGTATTGACCAGACTCATGAATTTTACATTGGCAGCTAAGGCTGATGGGTTGCCAGTTAGTTGGCTTGAGAGGATAAGGCTCCCATTGCAAGCCGCTGACCATACATAACCGACCCTCCCAATGGTCTAACACCGCATTTTAAAGGTTTATCTCCTTGAACCTCTTAAACACCTGAGTGATTCTGTACTTCAGAGGCCATCCCTACTCCTCTGTCTCCACCATGACTCACCCAATAGACCTGGGGCCCTGAGCTTCCTCTGGCTGACGTTGTCCTTGGCAACAGCTTGAGAGCCACAGATTTTCCCTTCCTCTCTCCCTCTGCGGTACGCTGCTCAGCCTCTGTCTCTGCTGTTTAATCTTGTTTGGTAACCTCAGGGCAGGGTTTAAGAAACCTGTTGATTTTTTCACGTATTTCTGACAATCTGTGGATGGCACACCCCTAAAAAAACAAAACAAAAAAAACCCCAGCTGAGTCTCCCCCTCAAATTTGCATCCCCTTTTTTCAGTAGCTTCACTGAGGGCTGTCAACATGCAGATCTGAGGTCAGAAAGCAAGAGTCATTTACAGTTATTTCACTGAATATAGGCAAAATTATTATTAGTTTTAACCACAGTTTTTTTTTCTGCCTTAAGCCATCTTCATAATGAACGTACAGATTTCTTTTCATGCTTAACAGATGGTCCTTTGAATATATACAGTATATGTTCAATTTTAATCACTATATATTTTATATTACTCATGGATTTTAGATTGTTTGTATCTGAAGAGTATTTGAACTCTTTGTTTTTATGTGTTTTTAATGTGCTGGTTCTTACAATCCTCTGTATAAATTCCCAGGCACCAACAGGAAACAAAGTAATATCTTCTGTCTGACTCGTCGTGTCTGTTCTCCACAGGACATGCGGGAGGTCTGGCTCAACTACCCACCACACCCCCTGCAGGTTGGTTGAGATGCGTTTTATCACTCATGTTTATTCATGTTTTATTTGTCTGCTGCCTCTCATTAAAACTCACCTCATGCTCAAGACAGAAAGGAAATAAACAGCTCTCCAATGTTTTCTTTTTTGAGTTTTGGTGGGTTTGTTGGTCACAAGGGTTGGCAGGGTGTTAGTGATTTATCCTAGGGGTAATAAGGTCCTCATTGTCCAGCTTCTGTTCATTGAGATCCTAATCCTTTTTTACATTTACTATGTATTCTTCTTCTCCGTTAGTCCTACCAAATTTCTTTTTCTCCCACATCTTGCTTTTTAAGTCACTCTTTCTGCTGCACGATCTGCTCAGAAACACTAAACATTTCAACAGTGTTTGTTTGAAATTAGGATATGGAAGAAGAGATCAAAGATGCCATAACAGGATTACTGTCCCGAATCACATGGGGCCTCAAGGGACTGTCAGGCATCTTTCTCTGATGTGTTTGTGAGGAGAAAGTGAGTCTTTGACTTGTGTTGGAGCATTTTAGTCTCTCCAACTCGGTCTATTTGGAGGAATGTTGCAGTGATTACATGTAAACACGCGCATGCTTTCTGTGCATCGTCTATTTGACATTCCCTCATGGGAAGATTTGGAGACATCCTTGGCACAGCACAGGTTTCAGCAGCAGGTATCAGGGCCAGGGTGGAGCCCTGGAGTCAGCCCTGCAACTGCTCTGTGGGTGAGTGGGGCGCCTCCACAGTGTGGTGCAAGAGTAGTCATTAGCCGCCTCATTACCACACCCCCCATATTGCTGAGGTTATC
This sequence comes from Menidia beryllina, assembly GCA_013363375.1. Lineage (NCBI taxonomy): Eukaryota > Metazoa > Chordata > Actinopteri > Atheriniformes > Atherinopsidae > Menidia > Menidia beryllina. Next base: position 6,604,789 of record JABUIW010000156.1, read on the forward strand.
CACTGGGTGGTCCGTTACCGTAGGGATAAGTCCTGTTAAATTGTGCCAAACTCAGGGTAGCTTGATAGCATCCTGACCTTTTGGCTTGAGAGGATATAATTGGAGCTGTTTCATACTTGGAAAGAAGAAAATACATCCTCTCATTCATCATTTATTTATTCCCTCCATAATTTGCAAAGACCTAACCCCCCCCCCCCAACAGATTTTGAACATCATGCCCAAAACTGTTGCTGAAAAGTAACAAGATGTAACCTAATTCCCTTCCACCATGATAAGGACGAAAGAAACGGAGGTGAAAGAGGATCTACCCTAATGAGGTTTGAGCTGAGGATGCTGGCAGCTCGCCATGGCGTGTGTAATTATGCATACACAACACTTTGGCATGGCGCATACATTAGCCTTACCACTGACATGCCCTACAGAGCGATGTGGAACACCTCGTGGTTTACAGGCGCCTCTTCATGTCTTTCGTGTTCACTTTATTTTCACCAGCACATCGTCACCGCTAGCCATCCAGGATAATTCGCCAGAACGTCATTTACTCAGAGTGTGGATTACAAAATTTCCCCTTTAATTTATCAGGGAGGTGCATGAGCGCGGAGCTTTACGGGCCTGCGCTCTGATTCTGCTTTCTGTCTGGACCGAGCCGAGAGTGATGCTTTGAAGCCATTTCAAACATTTTCTTTTTTTCCCCCAAGTTTTCTTCTTCTTCATGGTTTCTGTTGATATTCTGTCTTTTTTTCCCCCCTCCTCTCTTCTTCTTTTGAAGCCTTGCTACTGGCCATTCCCCCTGAAGCATGGCTTGCGCCTGTGAGTTCTGAACTCGTCAGATGTCATTAGTCTTGATTCATGACATTTAAACGCCTTTTGTTAATTAACGGATAAAAAAAACAACAAAAGAAGCAGGAATTAAATGTTTCATAGAACATACTGGAAGATGGAGCCGTGACAATAACGGCAATGCTCCAATTAAAATGCTGATTTTAAAAATACATCTCTGCTCTCTGCACTGACTTGACATGTGAGACTAAAAAAAGCTGTTTACCAGTCGTTGCTTCACCAGAACACAGAAAAACAAAATTGTGGGAAAATGAAGAAAGTAGCCATCTACCCCTGGAAATATGTGAATGTAGTCTTTCTTGTTTTTTTAGGCATCATGAAAAGAAGAAGGAGCAGCCTAACATGGTCATCTAAATGTACTTTTGCTTTCTTTGAATGTTCACAAAAAATTAATTTTTTTTTGTGGGAATGATGAGTTGGTGAAGCCAACAGTTGCACCACAGAGAGACCAATTAGATGATTCTAGCAGCCTAATTTGTCCACCCATAAGGATGCCTCTTGATTCAACAAACATGCGTGCGCTTATTTTCTTCGCATAGCATTTCTTTTTATAATGAACACTGTCATGAGCAAATATTGCAGTTAAAAAAGAACCGTGTCCGATCGCTAAATTCATCTAACTCTGAACTCACCAAGCCCTCCAGCAAATGTTTAAAGATTCATCGACAGTGTTCTTTTCACGCAAAAGCATTCTTTCACATCTCATCAAAGTCACACAGGCAGCAGTCTGTGATATGGCCCGCGCTATAAACAAGCAGCCAGGCTTCCCCCACGACCGAGTCGCCCAGGATATCAATCCACTGCAGGAGCCTCCAGATTTAGAGGGGAAAAACTGAGTTGTTTGACTTAAACGTTAGTGACTAAGAGATTTCATCTGCTGCAGATCATCTGAGTTTGTTTAGAGGCAGAGTAAAATTACACACTCTGAAAGAGTCTCTCCAGCAGCAGAAAGAGTAGAGGCTCACATCACTTAAACAAATTATCTGACGTCCTTATGCAGAACCGCTTCATTGAGCAAGTTATTTATTTATTTTTTTCCCCGCTGCTATGTAATGATGCTTGTAGCCTCACTGGTGTTCGACAGAACCACAGAGTTTACTGCTGATCGGTCAGATGGTGCAGTAAAACTGGGGTAACTGGCTACTAGGGGCAACTGACAGCTTTTGACAAACTGAATAAAACCTAAAGAATGCATCCAGGAAATAATTCGTTTTAAAAAAGAGGAAATATACACTGACATAAATTCATGACGTGGAAAAATGTTTTTTTTATGGTTATTTGTTCATTTATGTGCATATTATATTTGTATTTTTTTTTAAAAAAACATTGTGTTGTATTCTTCTGTTTATTTTGTGCTCAATTTCTTTTTACCCAGTTATCTTATTTATTAATCTTTTCTCTCATCGAAGCACAACAATGAATAACCTCTCACTGGTCCATTTACTTTGAAACGTGTTGAATAAATTGAATCTGATCGAAGGTTCTTAACAATTAAGCCCGAAAAGGTCGGAATGTTTATCACCAGCAGTTGGTTTCAAGCTGAGCCCTTTCAGAGATTGTGGACGTCCCATCTGTTGCCTTTGCTTCATGCTTTTCAGGTGCAGGAGCCTCAGACGGACAGGCAGCTCATCGAGACGTCCCCCGTCCTCCAGAAACTGACCAGTTTTGAGGATTCGATTGGAGTTCTGTTCACACACGTACGCCTGCTGGCCAGAGCGTTCACCTTGAGGACTGTTGGCTTCAACCACCTCACCCTGTGAGTGCAGTCTCTGCCTGCTTGCGGCTAATAGAGTTACAGCTAATTAAAATGCAAAGCGGGCGACTGGTTGGTCAGATGTGATTTGCATGGATGCGGTACACGTAGGCAGACTTTGTCTGTTGTTCCCCTTAGAGGTGATGAAGCTTGATGCATTATAAAGTCGAATATAATCTGAGAAGCTGGGAGTTTCCCACATGAAGCGTTTTAACTAGTTGTATCTGTCGTGAATGCGGCAGCTGCCTCCTCCCACTTCATCATTATGTTTACCTCCCGCAGCTCCTACGTATCCCTGCAGTCACTGAGGCTGCCTGTATAACAGATGACATCTGGACTGTCACATTCAGAGAATCGAAAAACTGCTTTTTTAAAGTTTTTGTACTTTTGGACCTTGTATTTCACAGCATAGAGAGGTGCAAGAGGCTCTGAAGTCCCAATATCTTTATGATTTTAACTGCAAGGCCATAATCTGACTCCTCCCCTGCCCCCCGAGAAAAGTATTTTAGACTCACCGGATTGTTCTGAGCTGAAGGTTTTTCATTTATTTGACTTCCATTGCAGCCGCATCACATCTTTCAGCATCATGCTTCAGTCTAATCTTTGTTCTCACTTAAACTGCTCTTTTCGATGCGCATTTAATTAAGCCTGGCTGTATTACACGTGTGAAACTCTGAGAGAAAGGCACATGCGGTTTCTGCTCTGTCTTTCTCGGTTAATTGCAACATTTCACGTCGTAGCTGTTGTGTTAAGCTCTGACTTTGGAAAATATTTTCTCCCCCGTTCGCCTCTGTTATGACGTTTGTTCAATAGTCAGTAAAGTTACAGTCTTCCACCGGGTCGGTTTGAAATTGATCGTGCTTGGCCTGTTACTAATGAAGGGGCCATTGTTGCGAAGATAGCCCCATTTTACTCAAAGAGTACAAGTTTAAAAAGAACACAATTTCCGTAAGCCATTGTTACGCTAATGAGACTGTTCACTTCAATTTGAGGTGTTTCTGATTTTTACCATAAGAGGGTTATTTGCAACTGAAGCTTAACTCACTTCTGAGCTTCAGAACTCAGCACAATAGTGAGTTTGACAGCTAAAGCAAATTAGCCTTGGCAGTGCACGTTTGATATCTTATTGGCAGGCTGCACTCTGTAATTGCTTCCTTAGGTTTGCCACAAGGACACTGCTCTGCGCGCGAGCGTGCACATGTGTGTGCATGTGCATCCTGTGCCCACGCTCACACGCGCAATGCACTGCTGTGCGTGTTTTAATCTATCACTTAAATGTCAAACCTCTCCCCACTCTGGGTCAGTCAAGTTGATTAGAAGTCCAGAGGTTTGTCTCCTACCAAGCTTTACTTTGACGACTTTCCAACTCAAGGTTGAAACCAATATTTTCTGACTTTGTGTGACTTCATGTTCATTAATGTCAGGGTGGAATTTTAAGCCAATGCATTTTTATTTTGCTCATTTTGGGGGCTTTCGTGACTTCTCCTCCAGCAAAGAGGGAAGAATTGATATATTTTCTTGGTAATGTTATGTTCATTTGCTCATTAGTAGCCAAAGGCAGGTTGACCCAATTATAGCTGACTGACTTTAAAGCTGGCGCTGAGCAGCGGCTGCCCAGGAGGACCAAAGGTTGCGCCAAAGTAGGTCGTGCTGTCATGATGGAGTGAAGAACGAGGTCAGATAACGGAAAGGAAGGTCATACAATAAGAAAGACTTCAGATGAAGAGGTGGGAAGGAGCTCGGCCTTTGGCCTACCACTTTGAGAAGAAATGGAGGACAAACTGACCTAGATGTGGATGAAACCGGTTGAACATGAATCCACAGGAAGGAAAAGTTGAAGCACCCAAACACAGAATTAAAACAGAAAAGCTAGAGGCTCCAAAAATTGCACCTTGAATTACCGGTAGCTTAATATTTTCATCATTTGTTAAATACTGTTAGCTTTAAAAGTCTTAATATATAAATAATTAATTCTAACCATTTCATGCTTAATAGAAATGTAACAACTGCATTTTGATGATTTACTGGATTGTCAGAGCAAACAAAAACTTCAGTTGTCCTCCAATATGTAGCATTTTTACATGTGTAAGAGGATATAACTCTCACACACAGATGAGACAAAAGTCTATTCACTGCTGATTGTTTACAGAGAAAAAGCAGAGCTTACTTGTTATCACACCTTTGGTATGTGCTCACCATAGGAAATTGTGGGCAGGTCGAAGCTGAAGATATTGAGAATTTAACATGTTAACACCACCAACAGAGAGAAGAAATTAATGAGGTTGTAGAGATTTTTTTCTTGTATGTAACAGATTCCTTTTTCTGTTGCTCGCGAAAAATGACAGCCTACTGCATGTATTCCAAAGTGCTCCTCCAAATAACACGTTTTCAGGCGTGGTTGCAGGTCACTCACATGCACATTACAAAAAACGAACCAAAAAAACACTGGACAGAACATTATTTCCCCCAAGAACCAAGAGGAAACTGATTTGAGTGATTCTGTCTTTTGGAGCAGGCAGCCTGTCGCTGCCTGCTCAGACGGGGCTGTTAAAGGTATTTTTGATCAAAGTCAAAGGTGAATAAAGACTCGGGCGCCTCCGTTTTCTCCCTTTTTCCCGCCTTACCGGAGCATTGTGCCTCTGCTGTTGCAGTGGATAATGGACTGCTCTCTGTGCCGCCTCACACAGCAACACATTCGTCTTTGACCTGCTCTGGGTGCTCCTTCCACCTCCATCTCTTCTTTTTGGGCTTGGAATTAACTCACATAATGCCCTTTTGGTTTTACTCTCTGGGGTCCCTTGTTTCCAGCTCTATGCTTGTTAGACTTTGAGGAAATCTGCGTCAAAACCCTCATTCCAGAAACACTACTGAAGATTTCCCTCAGCCCCATCTGATCTCAGCTCTTCACGCTCTCATGAGCTGCCTCATCATTAAGAACCTTTTCATTAAAAACCTCTGTAATTATTTTAATATAGGAGTAGGCTTCAGTGTCCCTCCATTCCTAATGAATCTCTGTCCTGGGCCTCTAAGACAGTCCTTACTTATCCTTCTCCTCGACCTGCACTCGTCCCCTCTTTGGACATAATGCAATTAGAACCCTTAGCTTTGTTTTTCTCGGATAAATATTTAAATGTCCTATTAAAATGACCATTTAGCCCATACATCTTACTAAATTATCCGCATTCAGTGCTCTAAAGATTAATATTTCAGGGATTTCAGGGGATTGGCTCAGAATAACAAGTACCTGGAAAGGTCGACACAGACCGTGAGTTTGTGACAGTTTTCTGAAAAACACAGAAGGGGATGGAGGTCTCACTCATCTTCTGGCTGTTTGCACAGAAACACAGAGCAGAGGGGTTTATGGGGGGAAGTGATCCTCTTTTGTGAAGCACTTACTTAATCAAAAGAGAAAGGATTGAAAACACTTTAAAAATCACCCGAATGTTTAACAGGCTTTTCACACGGCAAGTGACACTTGCAACTTCTTTTCAGTATTTCTCCTCCTCCCTTCATTTCTCAAGTGCGTCTCACTGCTACCTCAGCTCTCCTTTAACTTGTAACCCTCTTTAATGCCCACTTACGATGCTCAGTAAATACAGATGAGCACTATGATGCTTCACTTGTTAACAGCCTTCATGTTGCTCCATATTGACCAGAGCATGATTGGTTGAAGTCACACAGCTATCTTTGATGATTCTTCAGTGTAGGAATAGATGTATTTATCTATTTTATTAACTTAATAGAAAATAAAAGCCACAGACATTTGACTTTTGCTACATTTAGGCTATAAGATAAGAAAAAGTTATGGGGAAAAGTTACGTTTCCTGCTCAGTAATTATACACCATTATATTTGAGTAATGCAATCAGTAAAACCTCCACATGCCAACACACCACCACACATTCTAATTATTCTAACTAAGGGTCTTTAGATATTCTGCTTCCAAAGAAAAGCTCACCTCTTCTTTTTCCTGATTCTGTTTGACTTTAGTTAAATAAATAATGTCTTAAATAGGAAACTTGCTGTGAATTGTAACACGACGGGTGACTAGGATGTGGGCTGGTTAGATAGTCCACCTGTGCCTTCTGCAGATCTACCAGACACACCCTGTGTTTTTACGTTTTATCTTTTAGGGCTTCTGGCTTTCGATTAATGTCCAGAAATGTCCATGGGGGATGTCCCCAGAATATGACTCAAAGGAACTGTGCAGAGTCGAGGCTTTTTACCGACTCAGTTTTTTTTTCTACATACTGTAGTCCACTGCAGAGTCTCCAGCTTCAGTGGGTCTGACACTATGTGCTTCATCACCTCCTCAGTACAGCAGACGCCATCGATCTGACATTGGACATTATCTTGAGCTCAGATATTGAGCTCTAGTTTCCTCAGATGGCCAGTGCACCCTCTTCATTGCCGTAGCATTTTTCAGACGGTGTCACAGCTGAAAGGAATGAGCTGCTGAAGTTTCTATTTCTGACGGAAAGCGTCTCTCTGTCTCGGCCCCCAGTTAAATCCCATCTTCAATGGCCCCTTGGACCAGGCTCGCCAGACTTTTTGCGCAGCAGTATGATTGTGGCTAATGAGAAGCTAATTGATGGGCTAAGCGATGCTATAGCAGGGGAGCGCTGTCCTGTTAAACTCACTGCTAGTGTGCTCTTGAATTCAAAATGGATAAAACATCCTTTGACTTTGACACATCAGTGTTTTTTGTCTTTAACTGAGTGTGGGTCTGAAATTGAGGAACAACCTGGAGCACATTGAACTATTGATGCACGTGTAAAGGGGCATTTAAACCGACTCCACTGCTCGTTTATTAAGCTGCCCGTTTGATCAGGAACACTTTTAAAAGTCCAGTCAGACCTCATTAAAGATGTCTGTGCACTAATCGAAAGGTAAAACTTACTGACAGCTGCAGCTCCGCGTTGTTTGCTTGAACCAAACTGTCACTGAGTCCGAACCTCAGATCTCAGATGTGCCACAGCTTGCGAAAGGCAGGAATGGTAAAAAAACGGGACAATAAAAGTTGACCCTCTTCCGTCTTTGAAGTCAGCGTCCGCCTCAACTCATACCTCTGCCTCTGCCTCTCTCTCATCTTCACACACTGCCTCCTGCGAGGGGCTCGTAGCTATAGATGGATATGTGCTCTGCTGCTGAATATACCTCGCCGCTTTCATGGCGCTCAGCCCCCCCCCCCCCCAGCTAACATTTCCTGCCAGCCTGGCACAGCACCAGCCCACATCTGCATTGCTAATCTATAATTCTGTTTAATTAATGACCATTACAGCAGCAGCGGTTGCATGGCCCCCTCCTGCTGCCATGTCTAACACCGTGCTGGGAGTAGCAGTGCGCTCGCTGCCTTTCACTGATGGGGAGATAGGGGGAAGTAGACGCACATCATCTTAGTGGACCGTTAGCTTTTTTTTCAGTAGTAAAAGGTGGTCTCTAAATCTATAAGTAAGGAACTTTTGCTAGAGTTGACAGGCTCTTTTGGAGATATTTTTGCTGCCGGAGTACTTTGTTCCTCTTTTGTTAGGAAAGCTTTAAGAGGCGGACGAAAATTTGCAAATGGTCTCGAATAAAGATCCCCTGTGTTTTGCTGCTTTTTTCGCTCATTTTCAGTGCTTGTGCCTGACCATTTATAGTGTTTGGTGATACACTGAGCACTGATCAATGAGTCATTCAAGCAGAAAAAGGCCCCTTACGTAATGGATCAGACAGTGCCGTGTCCACACATAATAGACAACTTGGTAATTAACAGTTTGAAATTGGATCTTCAGGCTCTTTGTTATGAGCAGCCTGTCACAAAATCACGTAATTCCTCCCCATATTCGTCGTTAAAACATTACAACATACAAAACTATGCTGAAAAAGGGAAATCCACTTTTAAGGCCACTTTTAAGGAAGGAAACCAGGAGAAAAGGCTGAGCTATACCAAATGACACAAGAAGTGGGCTTAAATCAGTGGCAACAGGCCTGATGGAGGGATGAAGATCCCTGTTTTTAAACCCTCCCTTCTTTGCTTTCCTCATGGCTAACTTTTTGTTTCTACTCTAATCCCTGTGGACTTGCAGGGGCCACAACCAGAGGATGGAGTTCCTGGGGGACTCTATCATGCAGCTAGTAGCCACTGAATATCTTTTCATCCACTTCCCTGACCACCATGAAGGACACTTAACGGTAAGATCAAACCACATGCCGACACCCACTCTCTAACTGGATTTTTTTCAACCCCGCCCACAGACGTTAACTTTCACATCCATTGTTTGTCCTCCTGCTGTTTGAAGTTGCCTGTAACTGCTGATCGCTGCAATTTACATCTATTTACTGGAAATTGATTTACAGCTCTGCTTTTGTGTGCGCGTGTGCATGTGTGTGTGTACGCGCCTGCGTGCTCGTGCTGGTGTTCCTATGTTGCACCAACTTGGGACGGTGCCCCATACACCTCCCTTTTCCCTTCCCATCAGTCAGTGAAGTTCCAGCCAGGTTCTCACCGCCCCTCCCTACGTATTTGTTTCCACAGAATAGCTCTCTTTCCCTCCTCAGCCCACGCTGCGCCTGTGTGTTTACTGTACTATGTGTGATGGGTATTGTCATGAGACAAAATTGTTCAGTGGTTTTCAATAAAAAAAAAAAATCACATCTTTGTCTCCACTTTTTTTTTTTTTTTAGAGAACCTGTCAAGCATCGGAAGAATACATTTTTATGTCTTTGTGAAACTTGCACAGGTTACACTGTGCAGGCAAAAAGCAAATAATGACTTTTCACTACACAAGTCCATTTTTTGATGTCAAAGGGGGCAAGATTTTTGTCTTTTCATTCAAGTGTCATTGCCTCCCTTTTGGAGACTGACCTCTTAAGAGCAGAGGGATAGAAATGGTCTAACGCTAAGTAAACAACCTGTGTAGTTGGACAATATTTGTGGATATTTCTTGGGCGATGGAGGCCATGACGTTGTTTGTATAAAAGCTTCCAGAGAGCTTTCATTGAGAGACTGAAAGCTCCAGCAATCCCAAGAGTCAACGTGGGGCGCATCTGGAAAGGATTTCAAATTGGGGGAAAATGGTGCCCATTCAACTAGTGTTGGTGTGTGTTTGTCTGACTCCAATTGTGGTTGCGTGCACACTGCAAAGGAGGGCATATCGCAGCAAGACAAACTTAAGCAGTCATATTCTATTCCGTTTGCTCTTTTCTGCCTTCCTATGGCTATATTTAACATGTTTTTGTTTTCCTTTAAGACATTTAAGTGTACCTCAACCAACCTAACATGCTGTCATCCGCTCAGCTCCAAGTCACAATGTAATATTTAACAGAGTGAAATCTCCCTGAAACATTTCCTCTACACAACTCTAATGAATTATTCCATGTTCCCATCTATTTTGATTTTCCCCTTCTATTTTTCTTTTCTATCTTTATAGTTACATGTTCACACCTTGGAGCTGTGATAAAACACAAAAAACTTGCTTCTCTTTTTGTTTGTAGCTGCTCCGCAGCTCGTTGGTAAACAACCGCACGCAGGCCAAAGTGGCGGAGGAGCTGGGCATGCAGGAGTTCGCCATAACCAACGACAAAACCAAACGACCCGTCGCTCTGCGGACCAAGACGCTGGCTGACTTGTTGGAGTGTAAGTGCTTAGCTTTTAGATTCATCCCTATAAATATGAAATAGACAGAACCCTTTCATTACAGAACTTTTGTAAAGCTGCACACTTTCTTTTTCCTCTTCTGCCTCTCAACTTTGTTTAAGATGACAGGATGAATTGTTCTGATTTTGCCAGCTTTCTTTGAAAAGTCAAACACAAGTAAAAAAAAGATAGAAAAGAAAAACACGCACATCTTTCGAGAAGAAACAGGAAGATGCTTTCGTGGTGCAGACTGACTGGAGCAGTTGATATATTTGACTTTTTTTTGTCATTTTTCCATTTACAGCTGATGATACACTGGTGCTATCCTTGCTGCGTAAAAGATTTTCCTTTAAGTCAGTGTTACCTCCAAAGGAGGAATGAAATAAATGTAGGTACAGAACTGATATTTAGCAACTGAACATAGAATAATAAATTAACTCTTTTCCCCTAAAGACTTTTGGCCTTTCAGGACATCATAAATTAGAGTAGGCAGTTGGCCTGAACCTACTCTTTAAATCAATGTGACAGCTTTCCAAGAGTGAATAAAAAATATCTTTGAAATGCCATCTTGAGGTAGTGAAACAGCAGGAGAGTTCTGCAGTGACCAGCTGGTCTGTGATTCATCCTTCTATGCAGAGCATGGCCTTTAAGGTCACTGAAACTTACAAAGATGAAAACTGAACAAACAGGCAGTGCGTGCACTTGCACAGTGGTCTGACCCGGTATCATCTCTGGTTACTGAGAAAAATCCAACCAATACCAATAAAACTCAGAATCCACTGCTTCAGGGCAGCAATAAATAGACAGCACAACATTTAAACTTTTTAATTCTGTTTTAGTGTGTACGTTATAAGATCAAAGATAGGCCTTGCCTGTCTCATACTTGCTTCCACCGTCTCAATCAAAATGAATGGAGCAGAAACAGGTGCTGCTTCCCTCGTGAAAAGCCCACAAGTCTTGAACACATTCCATCCCTGATCATAATGAACTCTATGGTCTTGACAATTTGAGCATCCAAACATCTGCAGATCCACGTGTAATACGCAGGTTTTTCCAGCCTTTAATTTTAATATACCCCTAGGTAACAAAAAAGAGATAAAGAAATAAATTAAATTAGATGAACACATTGTACAAGTTTTTTGTTGTCATGGCATTTTTACTTCGACCACTGTATTCATGCACCCTGTGAGGAAAAATATGTATTTTTTCACTTTAAAATCCAGTTAGGATTTAGTCATATTCTATTGTTTATATTTCATGCCCTTCAAGCATAGAGGATACTTTTTTTTAGACTTCAGGTCACATCTTCTCCATTTCAAACTAATGACGAAAAGACCGTATGGCTGTCCAGATTGAAATTGACAGACTGACCTCCGTACTTGGACAGAGTAATATGCATGCAGAGCCAGAACTGAGGAGAGAGCGTGGACCTTATTAGGATTGATCCCGTGTGTGGGAGACCCTGTGCTGTCCTCATCAGGTCAGCAAAACGGCGCCGTGGAACAAACAAAGGAGGAAATAAACAATTCCAGAAGGGTAGACTAGGAATGAAAAACAAATAAAGAAAAAAAGGGGACTAATGTGCTCCAGGTCAGCTCTCAATAGACAGAGCTTGACGCGTGAATCACAGAACAACACAGGCTTCATGTCATTTGCCTTTCAAATCATCCCTCAAAGTTTAGGCCGGAGTGGAGCTGATGACACAGGAGGAGGACGAGGGGCCGCTCTGGAAATGAGTGCAGCTCGCTCCTATATGAACAGTCGTGCCTTCCAGCTACAGCAGGGCCTCGCTGGCCCCCTGAAATATTACCTATTATTCCTGCCTCGCGTCCTACTGTCTTAGTCACAGAGATGAGCGAGTGCATTGGCAGCTAATGGATGTGGAAAAAAAAAAAGAGCCACCGCGAAATGAAGATGAGGCCAAGCATCTTCTGGTTCATTTTGAAATCTTTTTGGGCTCAGTTGGGCCTCAGTTTCTCCCAGCGCAGCTTGACGCACACTTTTATCTAGCAGATGACAAAATGTTTCCGTGAACTCTGCGTGGCCCTCCCCAGACCAATTTCCCGCTCCGCAGAGACACAGGGAGCGTCTTTCCCAGCTGCTTACGGTTAAATTCCCCTCTCTTCCTCTGGAAAGCCATGACTGAGGCTTACAGCTGGTTCGTTTTAAGGTTTGGTTTACATCAGAGGCTGATTGTAAATGCTTACCTTTTCAAAGCCTCCCTTTCTTTTTTTGGCCTCGGTTGCTTTATTTCCATCAGTTTAACCTACTCTTTGTTGTTGCAGCTTTCATCGCGGCTCTCTACATTGATAAAGATCTGGAGTTTGTTCACACCTTCATGAACGTCTGCTTCTTCCCCCGCCTGAAGGTGAGCACCGATTGATAGCTATTCGCCACTTGCACCTGATCAATGAGCTGCCGAGCAGGGCACCTAAGGAGAGAAAGCCAAGGAGATGATGAGGAGGGAGCTAATGGCCGAGCCCTAATCGATCCGAAGCCTGAAGTGGTGCTTGGCTCTCGAATGCCTCTCACAATGGCAGCTCGGCCTGCTATTTTAGTCATCTTTAATGGAAATGGCAGCGGCACAGAGGTGCATGCATCAGGGTGTTAATGTTATTCCTCAGTGTTTTGCTATTGATCTAAGAAGCGCTCGGGCTGCTGACGGCGTTCAACTCTCAAGTGTTGCTTTAGCAGGAGCAAGTCAAGTAGGCTTTAGTCGGAGCACCCGTGGCCAGATGTGGAAGGACGGAGCTTCTATCCTCGAGTGTCCAAAACCAAATTTAGAGAGAAGAGATCTTAGGCCACTGTTTCCGCAGCTGCTCAGAAAGCAAGAAATCCACACGTGCACAGACCCAGTCGTGTACAAGTACCCACACAGCGTGGACCTCTCCTTGTGAAGTTGTTGCAGTGGTCTGATATGCCATGCTAATTGCTGTCTTCGCGCGCCTCTCCGGGGAGAATCCCCAGCTCTGGAGGAGCTGAGCTGGGTCGCTGGTCGCTGCAAGAGAGCACCTCATTTCCACTTCCAAGAGAAAAGTTGTGAAACAGCCAGCATGTTTCCTTACATAGCCTTCTGGAAACAGAGCATTGCACACAGTGCTGCTTCATCCAATTAGACGGAAAGGGAGAGCCCAAACCGGGGACATAAATGCTCCCTTCCTTATGTTTTTGCTTTTTGCTGCACTGTGTGATGATGCTTGTAGTGGAGTTTGCTTGGGTGTGAATGTATCTGTGCACGACAGTAGAGGTGGGCTATATGCTCTTTTGAAAACATCAAAATGTCTCTGCTTCGGGCTGTAGGAGTGCGGATGCCCCCCAGAGACGAGAAAAGTGGGATGGAGAAAAAGGGAAGGAAGGCACGGAAGCAAGAACAGCAGAGATGGAAGGGTTGAGAGGCAGTAAAGCGAGAGTGGGGAAGCACGAGCAGCAGAAGCAGAGGCACTCTTTGTAGAAAATTAATAGGAGCAGACAGTTCTGGATTCAAAGTCTGCCTTTTTATGACAAGGCTGCTTCCCTGTTAATGGAAGAGCTTTTAAAAGTCCCTCTTGGATAAAGGAAATGTATCAGGGCTGCACACCTGGGAGACTCCCAGACACTCTTTATTTCTAGTTGGGGATTGGCTTTTGTCTTAAGTAGCCTGTGATTTGTACTTGCCATGAGGACACAGATGGAAAGCCAGTTTGAAAGAGAGCAAATAAGCGAATCCGAAAGGAGAGTGTAAAAGCACGGAGATGGCAAGAATGAAATAAAAGCATGAGGGCCTGAACAAGAGGAGCCGTAACTGCACATTTTTATTCCTTGCTTTCGAGTCTTTCAAAGGAATTGGCGGTAGGGAACAATAATAAGAAGATTGATAACGCTTGTGTGGCTTGGTCTGTGTGTTGCAGGAGTTCATTCTCAACCAGGATTGGAACGACCCCAAATCCCAGCTACAGCAGTGCTGTTTGACCCTGAGGACAGAGGGCAAGGAGCCCGATATCCCGCTCTACAAGTAAGACCTCAGATACACTGCACAACAGCTTTTGAAGCCAAAAAGATTCAAGTCCCCCCACACAAACACCCTCCAAAAACTAAGCCTTTTTTGACAAAAAATATACCATGAAGTCCTTGTAATTTGAGGGTATTTTTCTTTGGTCAGTACCACCTTAAGTTTTCTTGCTCTATTGCTAGTTTTAGACATGTTTTTTAGTTGTGTTAGAGCATTTTTCTAAGCTGCAGTGCCTTCTTTAATTTGTTCCTTATCAGTGGAGAGCATGCGCGACTACATTAGGCCCCATTTAGGAAATAAAAAGCACCAGGCACTGGTTTTTGTTTTCTCTTTTTTGTTGTTTTTTTCCAGTTTGCTTTCCCTTTTTTAATCCATTGCTCCGAGGGCTTCCACTTAAAAAATTCTCGACTTAATCAAGGATGAAATCATTAAACTGGTACAATGATAATGAGAGAGAAAACGTTCTGTCGTGTCTGTCTATCCCTTCTCTGTATGACTGTACTGGATGGCACGTCAGACAGTAACGATAACAGGGAAAGACAAGTCCCTTTGTGGGAGCTCATCAGCCAGAGGCTAAATGTCACTGATGGCGTTGTGACAAAACTTAAGGAGTCTGTAAGTGTGTAGGTGAGCATGCAGACAGATGACCAAACCTCTGAAAGTTCGGAAATTTCAAACAGACCTCTGTCTAAGTTTAGCTCTTCCACAAGATGAGAGTATTTACCATATTATTCTCTGGGAGACCGAGCTGTGCCCCAAACATTCTAGACAAGCTCATCTGCCAATAACATGAGGACATCCATCCATCCATCCATTATCAATGCCGCTTATTCCCTGATGGGGTCGCGGGGGGAACTGGAGCCTATCCCAGAAGTCAACGGGCGAGAGGCAGGGTACACCCTGGACAGTTAACATGAGGACAGTCGTCTTCTATTTACTTATGGAGAAAAAAAATGTCTAAAAAAAACGAACGAGGAATGAACAAACTCCATCAGAAAGCCCTCCCTCTGTGCCCTGTGGACATAGAAAAATCTGCATTTTTCTGTAAACTCACACATATTTGCTCACTGAACGCTTGTGTTGGGCTCCTCGCAGTGACATTCTTCCCTTACGGTCACGTGATTTGTTTTCAGAGAAACGAGTCGACGCAAACATAATTTTTCACAAGCTTCCTCTCGATGCCACTGGATGCCGAGCGTTATGAATAACCATGTAAAGGTCTCTGTTTTGGTATAAACATGCCCGGAGACCTCTTGTTTCACAAAAAAAAAAAAAAAAAAAAAAAAGCCAAGGAGCAAGTGTCGCTACAAAAAATGCTTCTGAGAGCTGCCATGATGCTGCCCATCTGTTGCCATGGAAACAGAACTTTCTATCCCCCCAAAAAAAAAAAAAAAAAAAAAAAAACAACCCAAAAAAAAAACAAGGTCGGGCAGAGGCACAAGGGCATTGGGAGACAGAGCATTTCTGTTCACACTGAGCTCTACAATCCGGCATTTAATCAGCTCCCTCTGCCTGCCTTTCTTCCTCCTCCTGTATTTATTTGAATGTCTTTTCAGCACCTCCTCTGTTTATTATTCCTTCCGCGCAACCAATGGTGATATTTTTTGACAGCACATCTCTGACACCGCAATCAACACTTCCCTCCAACTCCACCGGCCACAAAAACCCACGAACAAGAGACAAATGGAGCCTCTGGCTGACCTGAATTTCAACAGCTTATATGTAGGGGAGGAGGAGACAGACGCTTACATAAAGCTGACCACTTATTAACGTGGGGCTTTTGCTGCACCCTTGAGTGCAGTTGCTTTGTGCTTGTTCGATGAATACTCAGTAGCAACCAATAATCTCGAGCCTCATCCTTGACCTCCTCATGAGCCGACCTGACCCCAGCGGGTCGATGAGCCGAAATAACACAACTTTATAGCGTTTCATGCGGCGGCTGTCGGCGTCCACCATCTCAGGGGTCCATCTCAATTTGTTTACAAGTGTCAAGGGTAGCGAGCAAGAGTGTGAGTCAGACAGAGGGAGACTAAATGACCAAGAGAGTCAGGAAAGGACAGAGAGAATGGGAAAGAAAGTAAGTTAATGTACCGAGCCCCCTGCTAAAGGTTCCCTGGTGAAAAGTGTCACACATCACCATCACTTTCCGAAACATGTCATCTGGGCAGGACACAGCAGGGAGGAGACACAAAGACACATTGTACAGTACAGAGAGCGGCCTCTAAGTAGCTGCTTTTAGCACGAGAGCTGGAGCCGGCCTCCTCCTCGTCTCACACCTCCATCAGACTGGACTTAACTCCCCAACAGCTCTCCCAGCTCCACCACACTTCAGCTGCATGACAATTCCAGATGCCCCTCCTCACCCCCCATTGAGATTTGGCTAAAACTATGTACTGTACACAGGAGTCTTATTTGTTCAGCTCTCACTTTCTGTATCTTCATTTGTAAGTGAGAGCAGAGGCTAAATTATTGATAAAGTGTCACGAGTGACCACATTCCATTAAAAATGGATTTCTCTCCTGAAAATAAGTAAATTGTCTGTGAATAATTTAGGTGACTCACAGCTTGAGGCTGAGATGTTTATGCTAATGTTAGCTTTTCAAACAACTGTCTTGTACATATGTCCCTGCAGAAAAGAAACAAAGTTGACAGCTTGCTTTTTTTTTTTTTTTTAAATGAGGTACATCTGTTAATTAGCAGGGAGAGATGAGACATACTCTTGTCATCTCTTTTGGATTTCTTAGTCCCTCTTTGGCTTCCTTTTTAGATTGTTTACCCTTCTAGTGCACCAAAGACTCCTGGGCTGCTCAAAGACTGTTGTCATTCTTTTATTTCAGTTCCTCTCCCAACATGTCATTTGTTTATTTATTTATATTTTTATTATTATTTCACCAAACACAGCTCTTGGTGTGTGAAGATGAGTGTGGGGACTTGGGGAGGCTTTAAAAGTTGTTTATACGTCCCTCTGAAGGCTTCTGCGTGTCCTCAAAGCGTGCCAGTGAATCAAAGCGCTCTTCCCTGCCTCTCTGCCCCCTTTTTCGCTTGAGATGACTTGTATTTGTGTCAATTGAAAACATGTTTCTGTTGTTATTTCTCTGAAGGACAGTTTCCCGGAGCGCCCTTGTGCCTTTCTCTGGGGTTTGTTATTATTATTTCTCAATTCGATGCTGCCACTTCTGTTGAATTTGCAGGACGCTGCAGACAGTGGGGCCCTCACACGCCCGCACTTACACCGTCGCTGTGTACTTCAAAGGGGAACGAATTGGCTGTGGCAAAGGCCCAAGGTGAGTGAAACTCTGGAATATAATAAGGCCCTACAAGACAAGGCGCTCTCCCTCTCAGTGCTCTACTAATGGGCTTGAGAATAATGGCTTCCCTTTATTGATGGTGTTTATTACAGCAATTAAGCTCTCGTCGGTCTATACTATTGGGAGAGGCATTATGCAGAATAAAAATGAATCGATTAATTATCGATTTGACGTAAATCGTGTTATGGAAACATCACTTTGTGCCGGCGAGGACTACTTGCTGTGGCGACGCCCTATCGGCGGCGGTGAGTGGGCCTACATGGGATTTTGTGTTCGCAGCGGGGCGTGTGCGAGTGTAAATGTGTGAC